>CABFWB010000328.1:212287-241723 GCA_902151455.1 Timema bartmani | reverse complement strand
TATATATATATATATATATATATATATATAATTTGATAAGTCCATTTCCAGTAATAGAAATTACGAGGAAATGCCTGAACAGATTTTGATAAAAGAGCACTCATTTTAAAGATTATGTAATCAGGATGCCGGTAAAAATAGGATTCCGGTAAAAATAGTGGCCTCAAACTAAAACCCAATTGTCCTAGCGGACTTTCCATCTGTTCACTTTATATGGACAGTGGTTCATCTGTACAATTATTCTTTGTTTACATCCCCATGGAAACCATAATTTGTTTAAAGCTATATATTGGCTAATAAAATATTGGTCTTTATTTAAAAATAATATCAGTTCAATCGTTACTTGAGTGGTTTGGTGCAACGAATAGATAGAGATCTGGGAGAGGGGTCTTTTTAATGCTCTCATCGGGGCGAGAAGGGGGGAAATATACGTTTTTATTCAAATTACACACTGAAAACTAAATATATAAATAAAGTTGATGGCATTTGACGAGTGAACCTTTAACTAAAAGGCGAGTGAAGGCTTATTATATAGATCCTGTCCCAATAAAAGGTTTAAAATAGATTTAAGTGCAATAATCTGCAGCCATAGCTGCAACGACCCACTATTAACTATTTATAATTATACAATAATTCTACAAACAGTAAATTTAAACACCACATTCATGGTGTTAATTAAATTTGATACCTTTATGAATATTTCATACGTTTATTTAAATATTCATAGTACAAATTTAATTTAGCTCATATTAAAATAACATTTTAGAACACATTCTAAATGAATAATTGATAGTAAGGGGTGGTTATAATGAAAGTTAAGACTTAGATAAGTTGATCTAGAAAATTATAAAATTAATTTATAAATTAAGTAGTTAATAAAGTGTTTAATGTGTTACGTGAAATTGACAAATACTGAAATTTTATTTATATAAAATTTTCATAAGTATACATAGTGTATGACATGAACAATTAGATTAAATTATAATGCATCATACTAAAATATATAATGCTCTAAAGAGTTGATGGATAGTCTTAAAATTTAAGCTGACAAATTAATATGTTAATAAAAAAATAAAATATACAATATAACGTAATATGAGCAATGTTCTTAAGTACAGATTTGTTTTGAAATTAAAGAGTAAAAGTTAAGCTAACAGATTCCAAACTGATTTAGAAAATTAGTTCAAGTATTTATGTAATGTAGAATGATCTAAGTCTTATCTGTGTTTGTGTCCCATTACTCCTTTTTGACATCCAGCACTGGAAAAAGTCTGGATTACTTCATTCTGACATGTTTCGGTACTATAGTACCATAATCATGAATACTGCAAATGAAATTATAGAAGGCATGGAGATAAATTAAAATAAGAGTTATTAAAAGAAGTATTGTGAAATATCATTATTAGGTTATAAAAATGGTAAAAAAGATCATTAAACCAAACAATCTTACTTATGTCGTTGTGAAAAACACGATGTTTTTATTTATAAATTAATTTGATAAGTTTCTAGATCAACTTATCTAAGTCTTAATGTTTATCATATTAAAATGTTTATTATTGTCAAATAAAAAAAGGCATTGTATTACGTATATAGTTATCTTTGGCTCCATGACCTACTTTAGGTCAAATTATTTCTAAAAATATATGTGGACCCGCTTTAGGGGTTTTGAAACATGATGTAAAGTTATGTCATTCTAACCCACTTTGATGGCCGCAAGGTCTAAGCAAGGCATTACGCTCTCAAGACGGGGAGATCAGGGTTTAATCCCAGTTGGGTACTGAGAGTGGTTTACCCTGAATTATTTTCCATTCTTCCACCACGACAATGCGGGTACACATCCTCTAAATTTAACCTTCCTAATCCTTAACAGTTTAGTCTAATTAATACATAGACGGACAACCATAACGGGTAGTAAGACGTTATGCCAAAAAATATAATGATGGAAATAACGATCTTATTTATGATCTTTTAGCCCTTATGTAAAAGTAGGTCATTCTAAAAAAAGTTCCCACAAGTGTTGAAATAATTTTAGGTCACTGAACATGGATATAAAATTATATAATTCTAAAAACAGATGTCTTAATTTAAGAACCTTAAACCCAAGTGAAAAATTATCTCGTAATAAAAATAGATGCTAGAAGTGTATGTCAATGACTCGGAAAGGTTCTGACGTCATATGCATAGTCGTTTTTCTAATACATAGAAGTTGAAATGTGAGCAGTGATTCAGTCTTCAAGTAATATTTGGTTGAGTAACAATTATGAAGTAGGGAGATCTTTGAAGGTGGATTATTTAAAAAAAAATTCTAATGAGATGTGACGGGACGTAAGGGAAGCCCAGGTAATTGTCAACAAAAACATAAAAACAAAATGCATAAAGCATAATAGTGTGCTAGATTGCTTGATTAATAATTTGGTTTTTTTCAGTTGATAGAAACACTGAGGATGTTCTCCATCCTCCGACTTGACAGAGTTGGTCGGAGTGCTATCGATGGCTGGGTAGTCGGCACGAAGATCCCACATTGCTTCTGAGCATGTGGAAAGAAAATGGATATGTACTCTTAACTGAAGGGTATTTTACTCTTGAAATATTTTTCGAAACTGGATCTAGTAATTTGTTGAAAGTGGATATAGAATTTTTTAAACTAAGAAATAACATTATATATAAGTTATTTTGATTAAATTTCGTTTAACATATTTTTTATTTATGAATGGTTTTAGAAAATTAAAATTTCACGAAAATGGCTCTCGAAAATTGGTTTTAAAATTGATATTGGAGAAATGTTTAATATAATAACTAACATTTTATTTCAATTTTGTGGAATTTTTTTTTTACGGGTGGTATGAAAATTTGATTTTTTTAAAAAAAATGGTTCAAACAATTTTGTTTCAAACTAAAAACAAGAACGTTTTACATGAAAGATCATTAGATATTTAATATTTCTTAAAAAAAAGTTATTTGAGCAATATTTATTGATGTTTGATTATTAAAAATTGGTCTCTTTTGGTACATTATGGTGTATTTAAATTGTAACAAATTTAAGGTTAGTTTGAATATGAAATATTTATTTAAATAACTTCTATGATTTAGTTTATATTGGGTATTTATAAATTATTTTTAACTATAAATAAGAAAAATTTCTTATTTTTCAAATATAAATAATTTGGTGTAGTTTACTGAAAAATTATATTAGAAAATATTGTTCCAAGCTATAAAATTGTATATGTGTTACCATACCCCAGCATTTAATTGGCAAAATATATTTATTTAATGAATAAACTGGATAACTATATCAGTTTTTATTACTTTTTAAAATAAAATTAAACTTTATACTTTACACTGTTAATAAACTGGCAACGTTTAAGATTGGTAAATAATAACATGCAACGAGGTTATTTTTTTACAAAAAGTTTTAGTTTTTTTTTTTTTATTTCATTATTCCAACTCCTGTGTTTTAGTTTAGTGAGAATCTGGAAATCAGGGCAAAGAGCCCATTCGACCAGATGGAACTGTGGCCACTTTCTTAACATATGGGGATCTGCCACTTGGATACGTCACAGGATGTGGAGCAGAACCAAGCTAGTTGGAATCACGTCCACCTCCAAATTGTAGACTCTTTGTTGGTGAGACCTATAATGGCATCCCAGCCCTCTCTTTCTCCATGGATTCTTGACCTGGTAGACCAAATAGGTGGAGTTTAGGCTAGAGGTATTTCTTTTCATTTCATTGAAGATAAATTTAAACAATTACTGCTCTGTTTTTAAGTGTCCCGTGAATATCTCAACTAATTAGGTGAGGCAGAGAGCAAATCTGACGCTCAGAGCTGGCTGAAGGAGCAAATTAATGCTTTAATCAGCCGTTTCTAAGATAATGTTAGTTTCGAAGATAGCATTGTGATGCTATTAGACATTGCAGACACATCAACCAGAGCCATATCTTTGTCATTAAGAAGCGCAGATAATCTTGACTTGCGAACTGTGTTGGATAATTTAGATTTAATGCTACAAAGCAATGATACGCGCTTCCCAACTTCCAAATTGTATGCCAAGTTGTATCACCTTAAATAGCCCAGAGGAGTGTTAGTCATAAATGTGATTAGCTATCCCATACTGTCAAATACAGTCAAAGAACTAAGGAATCAGTACTTTTCTAAATGAAGATGACACACTTTGCCTTGACCATGAATTGTTCGTCGACAGATCTGTGTGTGACGTAAAAAGAGAACCATTATGCATGGAGATGAACACCTTCAAAAAATAAAAGAAGGAAATAATTATCTAAAATACGAAGCAGAATAATTATGCCAAATGCTGGTATAAGTCTATTGAAAGGTGTAGGAATCGTTTATCTTTAAATAATTTCAAACCTACATCTCTTATTACAAAATCACATTGTTCCGGGAACGTTGGAGAAAACAAATCCCCTATGAGGAGCTGAGACATCCAATAAATTATATAAAGGGTAATTGGATTTATACTCTCACGACAATAAGGAATGCCATCTTTATATCATCACGTCCTTTACAGTTAACTTTAAGTTTGTGTGAGTGCTTTTCTAAGCAAGAACGAGCACAGATGTGATTCCACATGCAAAATGTTCTATACTGATGTGGTCTGTAACGGAGATCGATCGGCTAACTGTAAATATTGTGAGCGGTGGTATCAAAACCAAAAGTGTTGTGACTATAACATTCATCTTGGATTTTGAAGTAGTAACAGGTCGACCAGTGATATCAGAAGGGTTTGCAAGAGATAAAAGTTATATTTCAGTTTAGAAATGTCAGAATATTCACATAGGCTTTATAATACTTTTTGTGGTGTATCGTATTTTTTATTAATTTCTGCTACGTAAGTAGACCAAACCTAAAAAGATTTTGGAGAAGATAACTTTCTTGTTTTAATCTTGAATTTTAATTTAGAATGTTAACAAGAACGGCATTTTTAAGGTGCAGCCAGCACGTACCTCTACAAACGTAACCTGAGTGTCCTGAAGAAGTGCTGCGAATTTTGCCTGGTGTAAGAGTGTCAGATATATGGTCTTAGAAACGTGGTAGTTCATGTTTATTATGATGGAACCTACCGAAAAGGTCTTGAAAACCTTTTTATTCTATCACAAAATGTAGACTAAAGAGACAGGGACGTGCTTAGGCACGCAGACAAATTATATTAATCTTTTCCACGAAACAGACCTTTCTCTTGGAGAGACAATCAAGTACTTGGACGTGTTTCCATCGTATCCTTATGTTTGCAAATACATAAATAACCCATTGGCCTCCCAAATCAAATTTTCCTAGATGGTTAGAGTAGAAGGCTAAAAAATATTATTATGACGCCTCCACGAGATTTGTTTAAGTGCGTATCGCCATTACGGATGCATGACTAACTGATTAATACTTCATGTCGGAAATGCAGGGAAAAGAAATATGAAAGCATATTTCAGCATGACAAAATATAATATAGTTGGCTGAGAGGCACCAGGGTTATTGGCGAAATCCATACACCCGTTGACCCAGGTTGAACCGTCAAGTACGTATGTAAAGTGTAGGAGTACGATGTATGTATTTACAATAAATAGAGACGTTCTTGAAATTTCTTTAAAGGGTACATTGATACTTTTCTAAAAACTACAATAATCCAATGTAGGCCAGAATGATTTAACTCTAAAGTTTTTTAGTTAGCTCATAGACAAGCTTAAGAGATAAGTGAAAAGATAAGACACAATTTTAACTCTGTTTAAAAATACTCTAGTCTCCAGACTCTGGCTAAGCTCTTTTTAAATCAAAAGGAAGGTATAGTAAATTACCCGATTTATTACATTTAGACTTTATCAAGAGGATTCACAATTGCCTGTTTGATCCATACATCTCCGTGCACAGCGCCATTGACATTAATGATGAGATTATGTTAATTAATTGTATTATTTTTGAAATAATATTTATATTAAAAATATCCTAATATTATGCTTTATTGCAACCATATTTCTAACAATGCAGGCCAGAAATATTTGGCATATTCTCTAAGGGCTTAACGGAAATTGGTATGAGCAATATCATCAATCTAGGGCCAATTAATCTCGATGATAAGATGTGTGAACCCAACCAAGTGATAATAAATCTTTTCACCAAAGGAAACTATAATTAAAACAATAGATTCATATACTTTCCACAATATACACTCCACCAAGGAAAGGGGAAAAGTGACATCTTTTAAAAGCACACCATATCGTGTTTTTTAAAAAAATTCTAGGGTTAAAGCCTAGATACAACACCTTGCAAACCACGTATTCCTAAAATAAAAAAGGACAACTCTGCTGACAACGTTAGACAAGGAATAGAATGACTTTTTTTTTGCGAATGAGCCTACAACACTAAAAAAGAGCAGAAAACAAAATTAAGTGTTCACAAGTAAGTATTGCGCAAGCTTGTCGAACAAGAAGAGTGCTGAAAAGATATGACTACTAATTCAGAAATAAGGAGCGTTTTTAACCTTGAGTTATCACCCTTAATCAGCAGTGTGCTGGTTTCATTATTCAGTAAATAGATAAGTGGCTAATCAAGAAACATAAAATTGATGTCCCTGGAAACAAGCAACACCATCCGTTATCATCATCGACCACCAATTTAATGGTCTCGTAGATCAAGAATTGACGAATAATATAAATGGAATTTATACCAACAAGTGCTACACCGCTAATTGCATAGCAAGGTAGAAAACCTTCACCGTCTTAAAACGCCAACACTTAAGAGTCAGTAGTTTCTACAGCTGCGTTACTAATACCATATTATTACAGGCGAGTTCAAATGTTTAAATTCACTTGAATATACTATTTTTTGAGGCAGTATAACGTGGGAAGACTACAAAAAGGTGAGAGCTATGGACAACCCTCCCCGAGGATCAAGAATTATGTATTTATTAAACGATCAGATAAAAGCAAGAAACAACAGCTAACCTTCAGGACTTCGAGAGATTCAAATGGTGTTCTTAAAAAGTCCCTAAATAACTTATCGTCAACCCGAAACGGTAGGCACTCATTATATATTCGACGCCCATACCTAAATCTCTTCAACGTCATAGCTCCCACGACTGAAAAAGAGAGAATTAAAAAGGAGGACCAACATATTTTGCTGTCGTTACATGCCTATTGGATTGTTTGGAAAGATGCCTTTTGAATTATGTGGGATTTATAGGGGCAGCGTCTCTTATAAAGCGTCCAAGAAAGGCAAAACTATGAAAATTGCTTCGTGTGCAGAACGCCTACGCTATACACAGAACCATGACAAATAATTTCCTCTCAAGAGGAAGAGGGTGTATAACATGGACGTTTTCTGGCAAGCCAAGCTCAACAATTTGTAAAGTCTCAGCAAATACAGCTACAGTGGCATGTGCATGCTAACCATCATCTTACTTTTTCTCAGTAGGTCCTATGCAAGAAGGCATGGATACAAAAATGTTGGTGTTAATTGGGACACTTTTCATCACATTTTAAATCAAAGTCAACGTAAACCTTTAAGTTTGAAAACGGACGAGGAGATAGAATTATCGTCATGTGTCGTACACCAGTTATTCAAAGAAGAAGGCGCTTACACTAAGTCTCCAATAATATGGATGGGAATACACGCTTCGTGGAACCATTCTACAGAAATTTAAAGGGGCGCATGTGGCACTACGTTATAAAACATACCACGTATCATTATGTGAATTTTCTGAGATCATCGAGCCCTACAATGGTTCAAAGCATTACAATATTAAATCTTACCGTCTCAGACTCAATAGAAAAAAGAAATTTCTCCAGCCAAATTCCAGTAGTCTTGGTCTCACCACCGTATATGCAAATAATAACATTAAATGGTACAACAGATGGAGGCTGATGGTTAGTGTGTCATGTACAATGTTCAAATCCAGTATGAAAAAATATGTTGGTATCAACTAACTGGTGACCTCTAAAGCGTTTAAAATTCAAACCGTAAATAAATACTCGAATATGAATAATAAAACTTGGACTACGCTTGTTTATACTTTCAAAACTACAAATGTTAAGCGTATAACCCGAACGGGTAGTAAGACGCGGTGCTAGATATTATTATTACAAATGTTAACCCTAGTTAGTCAACTAAGTCTGCAGATAAGGTATGAACCCTAATCTAGATTGATAGAAGTCAAAACCTTTCTATTCAACCAACATATTACTCTACTTATTTCTTAGATGTACACTAACATGAAATTGTGGATTCTGAACCCATGGGTGACATTTTAGCATTGTTAATATGCATTGTTTACGTCAACAACGCTACCTATACGTACGGCTCCCAAAGGGCCATCTTTATACTTTGTTGCACTACGTGCCTCAGCTGATAAGGGATATTAATAATTTTTAAATCAGTATAAGAACAAACACATCTGAGCCTGTTTCATTTGAAGTTGGAAAAGTTTGTGTGAATCTTCATTTTTGACGCTGATTATCGTTAACTGAGTCTATCAAAAATGTTTAGTCAACCATGTGGGGATAACCGTATCCTCAATATATTATGGTGTTCCCTATCATATTCTGCATTTAATAAGGGATTTACTCAAGCAGCTTGTTTAAGAACATCGATTTTGACAAGTGGTGCCATAGCCATAGAAAATAAACGTTTCATAAAGGTGTCAATGTGTTCTCAAACCTCGCATATTAGCGTCATCCTTTTCAGGGAGGCCCATCCTGAGATGAAAATTTTCCTGGTAAATTTCCGCAGTGGTGGCTTGCAGTGGAGTGGTTAAATTGTAGAGGTGGCCCCTAGAGCGTATTATACTTCAAAATAAAGTGTGTAAAGCGACGATTTGGTTATAAGAAGGGGGTATGGAGTTGGATGGGGGTATGGAGTTGGAGAGGGGGAGGGGCAGTTAGGAAGCAAGGATGATAGGGGAGAGACAAATGTCAGGCCAACCTTACAATTATTTTAGTTAACCTATTAAGCATAAAATATTGAAGTATGATTTATGAACATAACGGGTCTACAAAGGCTCGCATTCATTTGTTTCTTTACTATTGTTTTTAGCACCACGTCTTATCAACCGTTCAGTTTATACACCCATGTACTAATTAGGCTAGTGTGTTATGGATGAGGAAGGTTGATTTTAGAGGAATGGCACCAGTGAGAGTGGAAAACTATTTAGGAAACTGCCCTCAGTGCACCCGACTGGGATCGAACATCGATCTCACTGTCATCACCAGTCTTGTCTATTGCCTAGAGTAGCGCGTTATACCGTGTGGCCACAGAAACTAATTTGATGATGTTTCTGGTGTTAACGCCCTTAGGAGAAATGAATATTTAGCTAAACGTTAACATTTGAGATTTCTACATCTTGATTACATCATTTCCACTTAAGGAGTAGAAATTAATTAACAGATATAATAATTGAAATTTTTCTTTCTTGGAAAATTTCCCGGAAAAAATATAGGCCAAATTTTCCTTCTCACATCTCTAGGTCAAACGATATTACGCCAATGAGGCTGGAAATAGATATAAACTAAAGTGAGGCATAAGATTGACACACATTTAGCCGGATTGGATTATATAAATATCTAAATAACTTTGTATGTCATTCTTCTGTCCTTGTCTGACATAAAAAGGTCACAAATAAAACAGAGAAATAGGAACTAGTGTCAGGACCCGCCCAGCCCTTGGAGTCTCCAGCCCCATATGTATAAAGACTTAGGCATGTAACTGAGGAGTGTAAAATGGCCCCACCTTGGTTTGAGACGACGGACCATCTTCTTAAATAACTATGCCCTACCCAGGGTAGTCCCAGGAATTTAGAACATCCCAACAACACTCCATGTAAAACCTTGAAATTTTGGTTTGATACAGATACCCAGTCTATTTTGCACCCAAATCCCACCACTGCATGAAGCCTAGGTGGTTTCGACACGGGACTCTTGCCTGTAGGAAGCCCAGAATTTATTGAATTGTTGGGTTAGCCCCCACTACCAAATTTACCTGGCTTCGGGCGTGAGTAATTGATCTCTTCAGGCGGAGGTAAGACTCTCAGCAATAGATATAATCTTAATTTCCCGAGTCATTGACCAGAGGTTTCTCTGAAAAAACCTCTTTAATATGTTCTGACAAGGTATTCCCAGCATAAACCAGGCACGTACTATCAAACAATTGATGTGTTAAGGGTTGGGGAAATTGTTTCCCTTTCCTACACACACACACACACACACACACACAAATGAACCTAAAGGGAAATAGCTGGCTTTCCAGTTCGTCAGGCCTTTCAGAAAAAAAGGACTTTGCCCGGAGTCCACCTCAAGGAAAACTCTGTAGACACTTTCGAGAAATAAAATCCCAACAGGCAGGCTACGTACAATCACATTCGCGAATATAAGTGCCAGTATAAGGGTAGAACCACTCACTCAGCCTTAAAGAGCGGACAGCACCAGACCCAGCGTCACCCCAGAAGAGGGAGAAACGGAATTTGCGTCCAACAGGCTCGTAAAGTTTCTTTCTTCAATACGTATCGTGCTATTTTCTAATGACATACTTAGTATGAAATAGACCAGACGTGGATCAAGACTCGCTTCAATGGTGCAATCGACTTAAAGACGAGCTGAGGCCATCTCCGTTAAACACTTGTCAATTGTGATAAACAGCAATCCAATCCGTTAGGGTACCTTTGCGGTGTTAAGAAACGAGATTTTTTACATATGTGTTAAATTATCAACCACAGAGAAAACAAATGAACTAAATAACCTTTGTGAACTGTGATTGTGAATACCTGGATCAAAGGGATGATGGTTTGAGCGCCCTTATCTGGTTTCTTAAGAAGTAATTAGTTATTTTACAAGATAGAAATTCATTGCTGTGTGTCCCAAGGCTAGAGAAACTTAGTTAATATGTTAATGATAAGTGGGCTAGGGACGAGCGAGACTAGAGCCTTTAGGAGAAAAGGGGAGGAATTAAAGCAAACGACAAGAAATTAGTGCGGTGCTGATACCTAGTGACAGGTAAACAATTTATCAAAACAAAAGCATAGTGCATACCTGGCTCAGTTGATATATTTATACTATACTATACAGTACCCTTTGGCCACACTACAGTGTTAACCCTCCAGCCCACGGATGACAGTTGAAATCTTTCTCAGGGTAGCAAGGGAAGAATGCAAAGGATTCTGCTACTCAACACCCCTTGATCAGATTACTGGGATCACCACCAAGCCTAGCAAGGAAGAATATTGCCCGGGGATCGTCACATGGAGGAATGCTATAGCAGTTTTGAGAAAGTACTTCTGAGATGGGCAGATCCTTCATTCGTACACTCTCCATCGTGAGATCATCCAGGGTGAGGCAGTAACCACAAGTAAAGGAATAGAATACGTCTCTGACCAGCTATATAGAGCAGACCACCACTAGACACGGTGTTGCCTAAGAATTATGAGGCAGTAGTTAATTTAAGTTGAAATGTACTTTCTATATCTCCAGTCAAGCGTGTATGCCAGCAGCAGGCTCGATCTCTTCCATCCCGTCGACACAAACAATTTTAAAAAAAAACCTATGGTTCCAGTACAAGCCTGTATCTTCCTTTACGTTGGTTTCACCCATATATTTTATCGTTACTGTTCAAGAGGAATTATATATCAATCATTTCCCGACCATAATGTATGTACCTTAGGCATTAGATCTTGATACCTAACATTGGCACTTCACCGATGTGAATCAAACAGCTCGCGTCATCAATAGGTTGTACTTACAGCTCATACAGTGGATGTGTTTTTAAACCATAAACGAGTATCAGCGCCTAGCTACACTAAAACGTACAAATCACTAATCAAGACTTTGGATAATCCAGACAGAGAGTCCCAAAGAATGCATGTGAATTCTTACCTATGGTACGTATACACCCCCAAACCTTTTTAAATGTTTTCCAGCAGCATCAACAATGTATTTTTGTTACACCGTGAAGAGTTTAATCAAGATAAATAAGATTTGGACCTTATCGAGCTCCAAATCAAGTTGGTAAATTATAGTGACATGTTCAGTCTTATTGTCTTTTCTGAAATCAGCAGGTTTAAAGTCCACATCGTCGAAGCTTGTCTTATAATTTGACATTTCAAAGTAGCACCTTCTGTACTACTGGCCTGTGTCAAAGAAATAAATGTCAGTCTCCCAAAGTATACCATCACTCATTGGAAGTAAAATGATCACCATTTTATTGGACATGAGTATAAATTTGGTGGAAAACGTATTTACGGGACCATTACTCAAAAACACATTTTGTGATTCACATCCAACGTGAAGCTCAACGGAGACGCTTCCAAGAATCAGTTCAGTTTCTAAAAGTACAGTATCGATTCTCATTGTACGAGGTTATAGAACGCATTCCGTAAAAACCTATGGAGTCCAATTTCTTAAACAATAAATACGTCATGTCCCACCTCACGCCGTTTTCGGAAATTGTTTTCCATTTCATGAACGAGGTTAGTGACATAGCACGGTAAGCCTACCCTAAGGAATACTATGTCATGGCTATTGACCTCACATTGAATTTGTCTAACCACATGACCTCAAATTGGAATTTGACTAGGCATGTATATCTGAACATAAATGCTAGTTTATTTGAGCTATTCATTGAAAACATCAACTGTATGTAGAATTTGACAAAATCATCATTATCATCGACAAGCAAAGAAATGTGATGGCTTTTATTTTTGTTCAGGATAAGCAACGTCCATTCACATTTCTCTTCAATTAAATAATTATCGTCTTTTTGTATTTCCGGAGTCACATTGATTACGACATACAGTTTATCCTCAAGAAACTAAGTGTATGATCTGTATTTGTCACCTTATTTCCCTATTATGTGTTTAAATCACCTCACGCCTAAGAGGAACCTTCCACTGTCTCTAAAATTAAGCCCAATATAATGTCAACCCACTGCATGGCATTACTTCGGATTTTAGTGATGTGGATAGAAACTATCTCGAATCCCTCGTTTCTCTTGCCACACTGCGTGCATAAATGGATATATCACGGGAGTGGAAGAAAAAAAGTGCTCTAACGAAATTCACACCTTCGCCGATCGTCAATATGGTTGACATATTATGTTCGTCTTTGAAAACATTTAAATAGGCTCGCACTACAAGTATGGCACATATTTCTTCTTGGAAATTCTGTTCGAACGCCATCGTTTGAGGACTTCGAGATTAGCTGATCGAAGATGGACACACACACCATAAGACATGAGCTGAACATCATAGTGCTTTCGGTCTGTATATTCAGAAGTTTTACCTGTAGACCAACTGCCTTGAAGAATAGCGCATTATACTTCCATCAAAATCAACACGGATCTAAACATCAAACCTGGGGTGAATTAGGCAGCCATTTTTATCAATAAGAATGGCATAGGAAATTACCTTGATAGTTTTTGGGTATTCCCCAATATAAAGTCATATTTGGCATCTATTAACAAAATGTTCCCTGTTGGATTCATAAAGAGGTAACACTTCAAGGAATAGCATCGAACGTTTTCTGTAATTATTGTGTTTTACCTTTTTATCCTGCTGGTTTAATTCGATGGTTGTGGTCGATTATTTGTTTGGGGAGTTTTCTCATGACGGGAATACAGCTTCATTATTCCCATTATTCGTCCAAATATTCCTACTTGAGAATGTCCAACAATACCCAATTTTTCTTATTCTTCAACATAACAGGTTGATTAAAAGGGTTTTAGTCATAGGTAAACTAAAGTATAGCTAAGTTCCAAGTGTTTTAGTCATGGGAAGTTGGCATTGAAGAGGTTTCCTAGAGATCCTGATTAGAAGGACTCTGGTAGGAATGGATAGCAATAAGTATTTTCTGTTGGAGTGACATTAGGGGTTAGGGTCTGGTCTGATCAGTACTCCTGACTATGTACTTCAAGGCTTCATATTGATTATGAACTGAAAACCATTTTACCAATACATCTGCGAAACATTGAAGAAAAAGTTCGAACGATTACTTAAGGGGAAGGGGGTTGTTTTAGGGATTGATGAATGGAGAGCGGACGATGGTTGGGGGCTCCTTGGAAAAGGAGATGGCTTGTGTATTTTGGGGATGGAGGAGTTTTTCAGATATTCTTTTCACACAGGTCCCTTTATCTCTCACATGTGGCATCTCTGGGATGATTGGGCGTGATTCTGGCAGGACATGTTCCGTGCTCTTGAAGAATAGGATCTAGCTGCCACCAGGGAGAGAGGCGCTACTCGAAATAACTAGGGATCTTCCTGGGCAACCACCGGATGAGTGCTCTACCCGGATTGATAGGTGAATGATAATCGGTTCTTATTCTTGTGTTCTTTGTGAGGATTCATATATCTTTATATCTGATACTTCCTCTTTATTTCAACTTTTTCTACATACAATGGTTTAATGTTTTATATAACATCTGTCAGTGAATTATAAGGCATGATATGAAAACTTCCTGGTATTCTTATTTCTAATTACATATATACTATTTAAAATAACAAAATAGAAATTGTAAGAAATTTCCTTTACCTTTCTTCTCTTTTCTCACCCCCTTCAATTCCAAGGGGTTTTTCTCATGTAAGGTCACCCTGGCTTGTACCCAGTGCGCACATTCTAGCGATATGAGCTGGTGCAAGCAGAGCTTGCCTCGATGCCTCTTTCGAAGACTAGGGAGACCGATTAGGTTGGGTATTATCAAACTTCTACACCACACACAGAACATTCCAACCAAGACTTTTCTGTCCCTATTCTCACCCCCCAATCTCACATATATCGACACCAAGGTTTTGAGATGTTGTAACGCATGTTTCAAGTCATCAGCATCATGCCACCTCTTAAGAGGCCGCATCCAATAAAACTGGCTACTGTCTCCCCACTCTAGAGTTTGTGGCTGTAAAGCGGCGTCCCAAAGATGAGCCACCAAAAATGTTATATAGTCTATGGCAGTCGTTGAGGCGATTACTTATCATTGAAAGTCAAGAAGTACGTGAAGATGTTTGCTCTCGCAAAGCAAATCCGCTGATACTAACGCATTATCCAGAACTTTCAACAGACAGTTTCCAATTGACTAAATTGAAGAATAACGCGTCATTTTCGGCATGAGTGTCAAGAACTACCTTACGCACTTTGTTCAGCTAGAAATATGCTCAGATAATGTTGTGGTGTTAACTGTACAGAGTGTCCTGAGCTGAGCAACTTCATGTGGTTATATCAAAGGTTTTCAACAAAATATATACTTCTCAGATGATAAAATTGACTAGTAATGAAATTTCTCAAAAATGGATATTTGGTGGCCGTATGGTCTCCATAATTGAGAAACTTGAGGCCAGCACATTTCCCTTAAATGGATCAGCTATCTCACCCCAAGCCGGGCACGTCTATGTGGGGTGTGGAACATCGTTACTTCGATACATCGATGCTTGTCACCATGTATTTCAACGATTTTATCGACACAATTGTCGTGGATGTATGTGACATGTTAACAGAGATCATGGATGCCATCGATCTCGAGTAGCCTATTAAGGAAGTACAGAACACAAACCTGGTCTGATCAGTATTCCTGACTATATACTTCAAGGAATTATCATGATTATGAACTGAAAATCTTTTACCAATACATCTAAGGAACATTGAAGAAAAATTTCGAAAGATTATATCCGATATTTATGTAAAAACATATAGTTTTGTTTCTTAATCAATATATGTCTACAATATTGTGTTTTATTCACGCAATATATGTCTCACTCTATATTTTCATCTTACAACATGTTTAGAATAATCACTGCTAAATTGGCGCCTGACGTTACATCGGGATGACATCATCAAGGTTGCCACATTCTGTTGATGTCCCGCCTTACCTCTTTTCATTCTGTCACAAAATATCATTAATAATGCCCACCAAACTTGCAAAACAAATCACTTTGGCATGCTCTACTTTGATATCCAGATTAAATTACCTAAAATTGTATCAATTTCTTCACCATATTTTTAGAATGGCTTACTTTCACATTTTGGCTCAATGAACTTAAAGTTGGTCCCAACATCCAGGATCTGTTTTTGGAATTACTTACTTTTACAGCCGATTTCAATGATCTAAAAGTAATTCACATCCATGGTTAGAATAACCTATTTAAACCTATTTTGAAAATTTAAAAATGACACCTGGACACGGGAATCGAGCCCAGGACCTTGGTCTTGGTAAGCCAATGATCTACCCACTGAGCTATTCAGGATTCGTCTAGTATTCAGGGTCATTCTTCAACAATATTTTAAGGCAGAGACTATGATGGACGTGCGGACTCGATTCCCGTGTCCAGATGTCATTTTTCAAATTTAGAATATGATATCCAAATGGGATAATCCTCATTAAAATCATAAAAAATAGCTTTGGCTATTTGATTCTTAAATATACAATCCCTTACAATTATAATAATTGTACAAGTGGCTACAATAAGCCAACTACTGAGTTTTCTGATAGCTCGTGATCTTAATAAAATCACACATTTGTAGCCGACGATCTTCGCACGTCCATCACAGATTCTGCCTTAAAATATGAGTGAAGAATGACCCTAGACACGGGACGATTCATGAATAGTCCAGTGGTTAGAGCATTGCCGTACTAAGTCCAAGGTTCCGGGTTCGATTTCCGTGTCCAGGTTTCATTTTTCAATTTTAATAATATATCTAAATAGAGTAATCCTCACTAAAAGCGTAAATGATAGCTTTGGCTATTTGATTCTATTTATACCTAGTTCAATGACTGAAAAGTAGGTCAAGATCTATTTTTAGAATGATATTGACCTTGAAACAGGTCACAGGGTCTAGGGTTAATCTAGGTTTATTAGCCGTTCACACTAATAATAAACAAGATAATATGAAAACCAACTTTTTAAATTATGGATGTTCAACACCTTAGCTCAGTCAGTATTGAGTCTCCCCTGTGCTAAGGGTCCCAGGCTCTATTCCTGGCATGGCTGAAAAAATTACCATTTGATTATAAAATCATTTCATAATATCTCATTGAAACTATGATTAAAACATTTTCTAAACTTTAAGTTTTCTATGATGGTCCACAGTTTGCTCTTATGTGAGCCTTTCACCATTCTTAATAGTGTTATTTTATCTTGCCCATACAAACAACAGTCTCAATACACGGCTAAATGGTAAATTAAGTAGGTAATAAAGCTTGAAATAGGTTTTGCATCATATTACACATTTCTCAATTGTTCGTTAGAAGACAGTGTAAAATTGATCCAGTGAAAACATTTTACCAAATTTAAAGCATTACAAAATCATTTTAAAATAATCACTTTAAAACGAACACTTTATTTAACTGATCCTAATCTTACTGTTTCTTAAATGTGACATAGAATATGGGTAATATCGTGTTTCCTATATTACTACTAATCGGCTGTGAGATAGGCTCTGAAACTTTCACGCCAACTCCCAATTTATATCGATAGCACGCATGTCTTACGAATGAAAGTACCTAATTCAATACCCGTTATTACCGGGAAGTTCATCATCGATAATATTGGTTTTTAATCTCTCACAGCTATTGTATTATAAATGTATTTGTTTGTAGATTATTAGAAAATTAAATTTATCAATTTATTGAATTTAGACTGCCCCTCTTTGTATCAGTCCATGATGTTCAAGTTAGCTTGGTTGTAAATTTTATTTAACAATTAATCTCTTGATCGCTAATTATTTATTGTGAAAATGGTGGGCCCAGTTTCACCAATAATAAGATTTTAATTTTATAATTTGAATCAAAACTGGGAACCTTTAGTCAGCAAACAGATGACAAATTGACGTTGGCAGGTTTTGACTTGCACATCGATTATCAGTTGTATGATAAGTTTATTTTGCAAAAACAATAAACATAGCTAATAAACTCTAAAATGCATCCTGATGTGCAGTGAGAAATTCCTTAGCTAGGCTAGACGATGGCACAAATAAATAGGTAGCAAGTGGTCATAAATAGAAAATTAACATAAAACTGATTTTTAGGTTGATGTATACAAATGTGGTGAATTTCATGAGTTTATTAAACTCTGAATTACACAAACTCAACTTATCTCACCACTTGTAAATAATTAAAATTACGTCCTAACCAGGAGATGAACCAGGATGTTTTAATGGTGGCGCCTTAAACTGAGGAATCAATGCTCTGGACAAGCTTCCGAATCTTTGGCATTCAACCTCATTTACTTTACTCTAGGTCCTCGGATTACTTTGTACTGTGAATAAAAGACTCAAATTTAATCATTTTAAATATATAATATCATCAAATATTATACCTAGAAACCTATTTTGAACTCAATTTTCAATTCACATTTTGTAAAAAAAAAACTAAAATTAATTAATTTTTGAAATGAAACATAGGTAAATTAGTCTATCATGCAAGTAAGTTCCCTTGTACAAATTCTGAGACAAATTGTTAGAAATGCTTTTTTTAATCAAATTTCACAAAAATCAGTCATCATGCTTTTATAAAAATGAATTTTCAAAGAAAAATCAAATAAATATAGCTATCTATAATGCATATTATTAAGATATACCAACCCATATTGAGCCCCAACAGGCGATCAATTTTTTTAAATATTTAAATATTAAAATAATAGTAAACTACCCTTAAAAGAATTCCCTCCAAAACCAAGTATAAATTTTTATTTGCCATGTAAATCATTCTCCAGATAAATATATTAATCAAAATCATTAAAGGCAATTTTCAAATATTTTGAATTTTTGAAAATTACTTTTCAATGAACTATCCTTTAACAAATGTTTACTCTAATCCAAATATGAAGCGTTATATGGGAGGTAAATTGCACCCTAAGGTATTCATTTTAGACAAAATCGTAAAAGATATTTTCCAAAAAATTTGTAATTCAAAAAATAACTTATCAGTTAACTATTCTTAATTTTAGGAATAGGGTCAAAATGAAAAATGTAATTTTGAGTTATTGCCCTAAGACATCTAAATATCAAATTTGAACAAAATTAATTGAACCTTTTCAGATCTGTGGCCAGGGACATAGGGTAAGATGGATTGTAAAATACCCTTTTTTCATTTCGGACAGACATAACACGTAAGTATTTATCATTATCTCAAAGTAAAAGAATTTCACGATTATAATACTTTCTCTTTATATGAGAAAGAAGAAGATAAGAAAATAGTGATAGAAAAACTCAATGTCATTGCCAAGTTCAGTTTGTTTAATTTTATTTATAGGATTTACGTCTATCTTTATTCGTTTTTTTACAGATAACAATTAAAACACAGACTGGTAAAATAAATTAAGAGAAAATACTATAGTACTTACGAAGAGCTAGAATTAAATAAAAAAAATCTTTTAAAGTATTTTTAATTCACGTAGAACTAAACCCTGTTACAAAGTAAGTTTTCAAAACGTCTAATTTAACTACGAATATTTTATGAGGGTCATAAAAACCGTTGTTTTGAATGTGTATTCTATTTCCCATGTCGTATGTGACACTCTGGGCCGTAATAACTAAACGAAGAGTTCGTATTCCTTTTAATGTTACATTTTATAGAGAATTTTATACGACTCTTGTGTAGCCCAACCTCTGCAACGACCTAATACATTCGTCTCTTTCTCATTCTTTCACCCTCTTTTTCTTCCTTTTTGGCAATCTTTTTCTCCCTTACTTTCACTTCTTCAAGTCTTTCTCTTCTCATCATTCTTTCCTTTACCCGGTCTCCCCTTACCTCACACCCTATTGCCAACCCACCTCCTCCCCCATTCACCCACCCCCTCTCCTTCCATCAACTCATTGCTCAGTGCAAAATATTAAGAACTTTCAAAATGGCCGTCTAGAATTAAAGTAGTAGGGGGGAATTTTAAAAGACCCAGTAGGGGGTGTGGGAGGGATATAAAAGTACTACCTACCCCTTTCAACCGCCCCTTTTTAACTTTGCATATTGTAAGAGAAAATAGTGAAGTTGTTGCAAAAACTCCTCAACTCCACAACCCTCTTCTTTTTTTGAAAAAAAATAATAAAAGATTGGTTTATAGATATAGAAATTTTTCAAATAATATCAAGCTGGTGTTAATTAATTCAGTATTTTATTACATAATGTAGTCCTGAATTATTTTATACAACCTTTGAAAACTTAAGTAGACATAACAAACATAAACACAAACATAACAAAATAAATATATAATACCTTAAAAATAGTAATATTTAACTTATTAGAAATTTAATATCAAGCCAGGAAACGAAACTTAATATCCATTAAGCCTATGGTGTCATTTTTATTAACTCATCTTTTGCAATATATTATTTTGTGGTGTAAATATTATTCTAGAGCTACTTTGAATAATTATTTATCTAAAATA
Source organism: Timema bartmani (assembly GCA_902151455.1). Lineage (NCBI taxonomy): Eukaryota > Metazoa > Arthropoda > Insecta > Phasmatodea > Timematidae > Timema > Timema bartmani. The sequence goes on along the minus strand of CABFWB010000328.1, from coordinate 221,375 downwards.
AATATATTTATTATATATAGTACTTATATTATATATATTTGGATGTGATCATTAATATAATAATTGTTATTTGAATGAACATAATTGTTGTAAATCTTAACTGATATTTCTACTAATGTGCTATTCTTTAATAGCTTTGAATGTCAAGGATAAGAGTCTAAAATCATCCTATATATATTGACCTTTAGAGAGACATTTAATGTCCATGTAGATATTTTATTTACACTAGGGTTGAGGTTCCACTACATTTAGCTAATGAGGTTCCATTTAATACATTCGGGGGATATTAAACTATTATAAAATAAAATCTTATTATTTAAAAAAATATTACATTATTATTTAAGTTTTATTTCACCACTTGAAATATTTTAACATTTCAAATATTTATTTGAGGATTATTATAAATAAATTTAATTATTCTAATGTTCTAATTAGACATGTTATCGTTAGCAAAATGAACAATGTATAGTTGTATTGAATTCCTTTGGAAAATATTTATGTGTGAGTTATGACAGTTAGTACTACGTTAAGATAATAACATTTGAAAACATCTTAGGTATTTTAAAATTCCAAATATGGATTTAAATTCAGAATCTTTTGTGTTGTATTAATTCATTTATCATTATATACATTCATTTTAACATTCAAGATATTGTTACATATTTAATTATATCTGATTTATATTTCATATAAAAAATTGTATAACTTTATCAAGTATAGTTAATAGAATATTCATTAATAAATCATTAACATTGTATGATATTTTTACTAAATTTTTAGTAGCTCATATAACTAGATAACAAATATTTGGATTGCTATATTAGGCATAATAAATGTACTGGTTGTATTTATATCAAATAAATAAAATTTGTTGTGGGCTAACGGGTTCATAAATTGAAGAAATATATGAATAATATAATTAAACATTGGAGATAGTCACTGCTTGCTCAAGAAGATAGAATGAAAGAGGATTGGAAAAGAAGATAGAAAGTTTCGTAGAAAATGGGGATGGGTGGAAAGATATTCTGTATAGAGGGAAAGCGTTACTTTGCTTTCTTCGCGGATCAGCCAATCCTAGAGCATTTTAATAAAATTTAATTTTCTTTCTCTGTCACTCTTTTCTACCTCTTTCCAGTTGTAAATTTTTATATTATCTTTTCTCTCTCATTCTCCCTCGCTCTTTCTCTTTACTTTGCGCAATTTTACACTCTTCTTTTACTAGCACGAGCGGATTTTCCTTCAACAGAGAAGCTTTTTAATTAGTCTCAACGTTTTCTTATTTGAACGAAATATTTTACATCTTGTAGTTCAGAGACATTTCAAAATGTTAAGTGGGACAGTGGTACATATCGAATCTGGACATATAGATTTTACATCAGTTTTATAGATTTTAGAACTTTAAAAATAAGTTTACTAAAACAATATGGAGTTTACTCTTGGCTTTAAGTACTAAATAAATAGTGTTTATATATTAATTTTTATACCTTATTAAAACACCAAGAAACAAAATATTTTAGCCTAAAATGTGTCATATATTATAAAAGTATCCTAAAATAAAGAAAGATTGATCTGAATATCATTTTTTTAAATAGTTAAATATTAGAAACATTTTATATACTCACTATACATTATTATTATCATTTTATAAATGAAGAAATATTATTGTTTGCTAGTAATCATTCATTATTTTAAAAACTCTTTCAAAATATTTACTTCATTACCTAAATAATTTGTTTATATATGCACCAAAACTGAAAAAGAATGTAAATTTAAAGAGTATTCAAATTTGCTTATCTATTTATAATAGTTTAGCCAGAAAAATTGGCTGTTTGTATATGCACCAAAACTGAAAAAGAATGTAATATTAAAGTGTTTCAAATTTGCTAATCTATTTATAATAATTTGGCCAAAAAAATCTGTTTTGAATACAAATGTCAGTAAAGTTCCGACCCTACTTTTAAGTCTTATAAGAAAAGTTAACGAAGATTAAACTTGGTATTGGCTGCATATAGACCTCTCAATTGGTAGGTCTACTCTTCGTTTACCCTGAAAGCTTGCCTTGCTTGTTTCTACTATGGCACAGCTTGTTAGATAAGGCCATAGTATAATACGTGGAGTTAGGATTGCTACCTTTTAGGGTAAACGGAGTGTACCTCTGGTTTAAATGATTTACTTCACCGTAAGTTATCTGTCTCCCCTTTAGAGTCTACGGCTCACTCTCCATTGTGGAAATAATATCAGGGGTGGTTGATAGATATGACCTCGCATGTGCAAAGATGCTTTCGTCGAATGGAGTATGTAATTTTAAATAAATTTTCAAAGCGTCTAAATTTAGATCACCTAGAAAGATTTAATTGTTAGGTAGTTATCCTTCAACGAGAAATATATCCACCAAAGATTAAGAAAATGTAAAAGAATACATTTTAAAGTTTTAGCTATTTTAAATTATTTTTTTAACAATAAATCTACATTGCTTACAAAATAATTTAATTATAAAATATTTAAATAAATGTTGAAAGATGACGCATATATAAAAGACTCAAACTCGTTATTCTTGTCATAGCCAACCTATAATCTTCCACTTGGCTATCGTCTTGTGCTCGGAATTATAATTTACTTACAATTGAAGCATAACATTTTGGGTCAACTTTTTTTCACCCTGTGAAGGAAAATCGTTCTTAAACATAATATATTCTAATCAATTTTTGTGAGATGAAACTATCTTTGAGAAAATGCTAATTTAAATGTATTGTGTAGTTCTACTACAGGAAAAATATCTACTAACAATAAATTCATCACTGTGAAAGAGAAAAAGTTAGTTCTCTAAATTTACAATTATCCGTCAATACTGGAAATCGAACCTACGACTCTAGGCTCAGTATGTAGACGTGATACCGACTAAGCTCAATAGTCAGGCAGTCAAGGCCTATAATTTATAGTGCACTATTATGCAAAGAATGTCACTTCAGACTTAAGAGATTAACATATTGATCTACACTTTTGATTTTGATTTAAAAAAAACATTATATTTCGGTTTCACGCACCAGTCGTCGCGCTGTTTAAATCTTCAGGCTCGAAATATATTGGATTATTAGATACAGGTTTAAATCTTAGACGGGTGCATAATTTAGGGGCTTTCCGCTGTTGATATCATCCTCCCCTCACAATTATTGATTTGCATCTTCTCTTAAAAGATCTTTCCCATTCGCATCCCTTATATTATACCATTATTAAACTTAGGTCAAAATTCATAGTCAAATTTAGGGCCAGTCTCATAGTCAGACTTAGCACAACTCAACCTCTCTAATAAACACAGGACGTCACCTACCTTGATCAGAATGTACTGGACCAGTTTCATATGCAAAGCTGCTCTATTTCATTAGAGTTTGGTAGGTGTTGTCTTCTTCTTAGTGTAGCGCCATACTTGAGTCGTACTCAATCTGACTATGAAACTGAACCTTAGTGTTAAATTAATTACTAACTATAAAACTAATATCTAGTTTGTGTTTCCTTCGACAAGAATGTTTCCAACTCTCTTTCCAGTTGATTGGTAATGGAGATTTTTTAATGTATCTACCCTTAATCTTATGTAATCCTTCCCATTATCAAATAGCATAATTTAAGGTTATTTGATAAACCATATAATTGAAGTTCAAGATGTATCTTGAACAGGGATTTTAAAATGATACCTTCCCTCTAATGTGGCACTACTCAACTAAGCTAGTATTTTGCTTTATTTTATTTTGTGAATTACAGATCTGGATGGACATGGCATGGAGTACAGGTTCGGTCACCTGTGTGTGGATTATTAGCCGTTCTTGTGGCACAGAACGTTGCCCAGGGTACAACTATGGAGATAGTCTACACGTCGTACACGCATTAAAATGGCGCAATGATAGTGAATATGAAGGTGTAAAGCCAGTGGAGATTTTAAACCTAACTTAAGCCTAACTAATCAACCCAGCTGACCACTGGGATCATTCCCCTTAAGAGAAAAATACCCGAGGTACTAGTCGGGAATCGTACCCGGTACCTCTAGGTTCGTAGCCAGGTGTACTGATTACTACACCATGTAGCCGGATCTAATTGTATATTTAACAACATCAAATACACATTTTATGCTCCATACTAAGATTTTCCAGAAAGTATACTACCAACTAAGACATAAATACTAAATTGATCATAGGTACTCCTATTGGTAGTTTGGTCAGTAGATTACTGTACGTAATTAATTTCCATTGGTTGTTAGCAGGGCCAGTAGGCCTTATAAAACTGAACTGTACTAATATATTGTTACCTCCCCTCCATAACCATTTGCCCACCCACATACAAAATACTGTAACAAACAAATGTTTACTTATTGGCTATGGTAGGTTCTATACTGAATGGAAGGAAACTATATACTAGTACAGTCCTATCAAGCCTTAACTGCCTTGGAAACCATCCATACGCCATCACAGGAGATTATAATCAAGAAATTTAATTTTAGTCTAGAAATAGATTCTTGTTTAATATTAATTTATTTTGTATCTAAAACATATTAATGTACCGTAATTAATATTAAAATGTTAGAAGAATACTTAATGTCATATGAACAAGAAGCGTTCCAACATTTTGAGTGATTTGCTATCTCTAAAAATATCATTAATGGTTGTACAAATGTCATACATACACATTGTTGTGGTTATGTTAAAAACAAATCCTATTAATTTATAAATAAAACTATGGTCAAAGAGAATTAAGTTATAATGAATACCAATCATTAAGTGTTATCTAGAGTTCAGACATGCATCATTCAAATAATATAATCTACCGCTCTTTTTAACATTTTAGGTGAAAATCTCTTTGTGATTTATAGGCTAATTATAAAAACATTTTGTTCAAAAATACATTATATTATAATATTTTGATAATTTTTCAATTTTAACTATTTTCACTAAACAGAGTTTGAGATAGTAGATGAAGAAACACTGAGATTGTATGGTCATGTAATGAAAACAGAAAAGGAGAGAATACCAAATATAATAATGAAGAATGATGTAGTTAGGAAAAAGACCGCAATATTGACCAAGAAAGAAATCAAAAAAAGAAAATCAAATAACAGAAAGTGTGCATGTGCGATTAGAAGAATGGAAGCACTTGAAGCAGGAAAATTTGTGGAAGGATAGAGGAAGATAGAGGCATCTTACCATACGGACTTGTCCACAGGCTATAAACAGTTAGTGATGATGATGATGACACTACAAACTATTATTTTTGGATTACTAAATGTTGTTCTTGGGTTGGTTGGTTGACCATACTGTACTAGTAGTTTGTTCTCTCTCAGTCAATATCAAAGTTGCTCTTTAAATTCAATGAACAATGTGCCACGCATTGCCTTATAGATTATGTGAAAACCAATCAGGTATACTAAGGAGATTTTTCCTAAATGGTATCCCACACTATCACAAATAAATAACTTGTATGTTTTCTATATGTGTTACATTCCTCCTCCATACTCAATTATTGTAAATGCGCCGCTAGTCCGGATGGATTGTAACACGTAGTTGAGACAAGTTCACGTAGGATACATTTAAATAGTGGCATTCATCATCTTGAGTCAACAACCTGAAGGTGGGATTGATGTGATTTCTATTCATCCAATAATAGACTTACTAGTTTTGCCGAGAAAGCTACTTTCACATATATTCAAGGGTTCTTTTACATGCCAAAATTTAAATAGGACCGACGGCTTTACTTGCTCTCCGAAGGAAGTTATGCTATGGAAAGAAAAGTTCGTTGACATCAGCTGGGTTTAAACACACTGGTATACACTGGGGCTCGTACTTTACCCCAATACCACCAAGGTTTACAATATTTATCTAAAGGAAAAACAAATATAAATTCTGTGAGGGATGACGTTTTACCTAGTAGAATGTTTTGATATAGTCATTTAAAAAAAATTTATGTTCATGCACGTAAAAAACATTTATTTCATAGGTTTAAAAAAAAGGTTTGATTAATTTTACGTTTCAGTACTAGTACTATATCTCAGGTCCTTAGTTCATGGAACATTTATTAAACCTCATACGGTGAAATAATAGAAAGTGAATTCATCTCTGGCATTTAAAAAGAAAAAGTTTTCCTAAATAAATCCTGATTTGTGGATTCTTCCCTGAGGACCATGGATTTAAAGGGAACACCTTCCGGAAAGCTGAAATGTGTTTCAGACGTCCGGCCATCTCACTTTATTTAAGAAGGGATTTTTATCTCAAAATAATTGTTAAGGCACAATCGCACAAACTTTTCTTTATTGTGTATTATAGTGCGAAATAATATTTTCAAAAATAATTTCCAAAATTTAGTTTTCAATAAACTACTCTTAAGTAAGATTTCTCATAAAATCAAACACAAAATAAATATGGTTAGTCAAAATAAACACTATATATGTTGAAACAAATATTTCAACTATATATGAAAAATTATTTAAATTAGAAAAAAATCGTTAATTACCTTCAAATTATTTTTAATTTGTAAAAATTAGAATCTATTCTTATTTATCATAGAACACTATTTCTAGATATCTATTTTGAATTCAATATTCAAGGCCATATTATATGAATTTGAATTTTTTTATAGTTTTGTTTAGTAAACTTTCCCTTAAATGAACCTATTTTAGAAAAATTAAACACAGTTTATTATTTATCATGTATTATATTTTCCGATACAAATTTTGAACAAAATCATTATAGCAATTTTAAAATTTTAATATTTTCAAAAATCAGTCTTCTTTAACATTTTTAAAGTGATTTTTAATTTTATAAAAATGTGTAAAATTATTTATATTGTAAAAAACTTAACGTTATCCATTTTGATCAAAATCGAAACATCCACGAGCTAGCTCTTAAAAGAAAAATAATACAGTTTTATTTTTCATATCAAACACTCCCCAGATATACATTTTAAGCTATATCGCAACAGACATTTTTAAAATATTCTGAATTTTCGAAAAGTCTCCTTACCTTTAACGAATTATTAGCTAAATATCAAGTAGGAGGTGTAATATGGGAGGTCAAATAAAAACTCCCTATAAGTCAGTATAAATAAAATTGGCAGAGCCATTTTCGAACAATTTGGAATTATAAAAAAATCAATCAATATTAACCACTCTTAATTTGAGGGCTAGAGTGACGATATGAAAAAAAAAGTCTTGAGGTAAGCTCCTATAATATCTAGCTATAAAGTTTGAAACAAATCCATCATATTTGTAGTCAGGGTCAGACGGACATACAAATAGACATGAGGAAGGACAGAAATATTAAATGCTTTTTTGGGGGGTTTGGACATACTTAAAAAGTAAATATCAATTATAATATCTAGGTTAACAATTTTCACGATTACAATACTTTCTCTTGATATCAGAGAGTAAAATGGATTGATCCCAAAATGGGAATGGAGGGGGGTAAAAGGAGGAGTTAGTGTCGATCTTTCCCTGAAATATTTTAATAGTATGATTTAAATTTGTTTAATTAAAAAAGAATTGTTAAATTATTAAATAAGTTAACTTATACACAGTCAGTCACGATATTTCAAGGTTCCATATAGTTCGAGGCAGATACACACCTGGACTAAGTTATTTTATATAAGATGAGTGGCTTAGCGGAGTGACAACAAATATAATTAAAAAAATAATTTACTACTATTTGTTTATTTCATCAATACCTACTTAAGTTTATATAATCAAAATTAATTGTTTTAGTATGTAGTTTATAGTTAAATATAAATTATTTTTATACTTAAAATATAAAAGTTTGTTTTTCCGGATAGTCCGTATAATTCTAATTTTTGTTTTCCCGAGATGGGCTAGGACCTGTTCAAATATAATTGTAGGAAATAAACTTTATTTTAAGCCAATATTAATAGAAATACATACCATTGTCCTGCCAGTTATTTTTCATATGTGTTGGTAGCACAGATCTGACAGAATTATTTCAACTCTGTAAAACAAATAATTTACATAATTATAAAATTATAAAGGTATTATTTTACTTAAATATGAGTAAAACAGTCTTTTAATCTATTCCACAACTAATATAAAGGTAACTTTTGATTAAAAGTGGTGCTGAAAATGTTCACATATTTTTCATTTATGTTTTACTATATTCTCTCCAAAAGGATATGCCTACATATCCTTAGAATCCATGGACCCCATAATCTATATTTGTGAGATATTTTTTTACATTTAATTTGGGGATAAAGAAGTGAGGGAAATGGTGGTTATTATTTTATGTGCACCGAGTATTACAAATCCTCCGGGATATCTGGGTCCACACCCAGAGTAAATGTAACCCAATTATTGTTGAAACATTTATCTTTAACCACCATCAGTATACCCAGTTGAGACTCTAATCCCAACTTCCCGTGATGACGAATCCAATCTTATGTGAGAGTAACAACTTAGACCAACGATTTTCTAACTTTTTCTACTTGTGGAACACTGAAAAAGGCTCTAAAACGGTCAAGGCATACCACACTTTCTTTAAGGAGAAAATATTTCATTAAAATAACGATTATTAAGATTGTACCTCAAAAGTCCAAAAGCTGAAATTTTAGTAATTGCGTTTATTTTCAATAATGTTTATCGTGGATTTAAAATAATTATTTTTACTCCTCAAATGTTTTTCTCACTTCCAAACTTCGGTGGCAAACCAATTACTCTTTGCTGCACCCCTGTTGAAAAATCTTACATTTAAAATAAAAATATAGGTGTCGTGTTTAATTTGAAGAAGCATTATTCTTAACTAAATACTGGTCTTAAAGTGTCCCAAGGACAAATAATATTAATCGACAAAAATCAGTATTTATTGAAAGAATAAAAATTGGTAAACACATGTCTTTACGTTTTTCAGGGTAAAATAAATAGTAGTTGATATAGTGGGTGTTATTTTAAAGAAAAAACATTCTTGAACACACATCTTCTAGTTTCTTGGGAACAAAGAAACGTGTTTCAAAAGGTGGTATTACCAAGGAATGCACATGATAAATATAAAAATTCTGTTGAGATTGTAGAAAATTAAAGTTTTAATGAATTTTTTTTTTTTTTTTTTTT
>CABFWB010000328.1:177854-212102 GCA_902151455.1 Timema bartmani | reverse complement strand
TTTTTTTTTTTTTTTTTTTTTACTTTTGGTTACTATCATCCTACCATCCAACAACCATCCATCCATACAAACTGAAGAGTCACCATTTTTAAGAAGGTCAAGATTGTAAATCTCAGAATTTTGAACTTTTGGTAATTATCTGAGAGGTTTATTGTAATTCTCACATTAACTTTAAACATTAAGGCAATTGAATCTCATTTGGTCTAAGCCCCTCACTCCTAATATTTGTCTTACCCTCTTCATTATTATCCTTTTTGCCAAGAGTACGTATTCAATGAATATATTTTAAATGCTATATTTATATTTGGCAAGGGGTTTAATCCTAGTATTTTGTTATTTACACCGTTACGTACATCCCAAGGAATAAAAACCGGTTCAAAATTGGTGGATCTTAAGAAGATATTCAAAGAAAGTAAGTATAATATAGTGCGTAATAATAAAAGAAAATCATATTTACACTGAGGTATAGGAACGAGGATACTGAAGATTTAATTTAGAATAGATAATGTTTTTCAAAATTTCGTAAAGGGAGATTGAGAAAACATTTAGGAAAAAATAATCTTACTACACCTACTAAGTAATATTCAAGACTCGGACTCAATCATCCCCCCACCCCTCCTGTCACCGTCAAGTCGAACTCAACCAAATACGTCCATGTATATATTCACACTGATGCTTTTGAAAGGAGTTTCCAAGGTTTTTTAAAAATACATTTAAATGTATAATTTTATAAAATAAATAAATTATTAAAATAATACTTATCTGTTTTACATGTGATTTACATACCTACTCTATGGCATCAAGAGCTCGAAAGTCCATTGCCACACTTATAAATACACGCCACCTACCCCTACCATGAGCTAGTTATATCCAGTCCACCTCATTACACTCCCTCTCTCTTTAAGGTCCTTTCTAAAGCTATTCTCCTATCTGCGTCTAGATCTTCCCAAACGTCTCTAAACATTAGATTCTCCAGTAAAATCACTTTAAAGTGATTCTACTTTCTTCCACTTGCGCTAAAAACCTTGACCACCGTAATCTTAAGAGGTTTTATTACCCGCAAATTACCCAGTGATAAGTACTGGGTGTACCCTCTATAGCTCATCATTATGTAAACTTATCCTATATAAATTAGGCCTAATCCCTTTTTGGACCAAATATTTTCTTATACACTTTGATTTCGAACATCAAAAATGTATTCTCGACCCTTAAATTAAATCAAGAGACTATGTTTCACAACCATTAAAAACAACTTGTAAAATTTTTGTTTTGTTTTTTTCAGAGCATTACATTTTTAATGACAACAAGCAAAATGTTAGCAGCCTGCTAGTCGAGGAATAAATAATATGTATTTCTAGACTGTACTATTTTCCTAATGTCCACTTTAAAATAGATTTTGCTAGTTAAAATTGTTCCTAAATATTTGAACTCATTAAGCACACCAAATTATTTACTATTCACAAATATCTCTAAATAGACGTCTAGAATCTTTATATTCTGTAGGATATAAAGACACAAATTTTCTCGGTGAATTAAATATATATTTAAAAGTAGATGTTATATTTTCCTTGTTTCTTATGTTAGCTACGCACTTTACGTAGGCTACAGTACAAAACGTAGGGGCTACTATAAATTTATTGCTTCGTTTTAATACTTTTCATATTTGACTATATTGTCTTAATTAAAATAACTTTTCTTATTTGGGACTCAGCTATAGCTCGTAAAACAACTTGCTCTGAAATTTCTTGATACGCTTCGAAATTAGTTCATAAGAAAACAAGAAATAGCGTAACGAAAGAGAATAGAAAGAAGCAAGAGAAAAGGAACAACTCTATTTAAAGAGAAAGTAAGTTTTCAATTAAAATACAATATGATGTTTATCTATGATGAAAAATATACTTTTGAAGAAAGTTTTACTTGTTTTAAAACAATTCTATTAACTCATAAAAACTAATATGTGACTATATTTAAAACGTTATCATACCAACTATGTGGAGTAAATGCCATGTACATAAATCATATTTTGCCATAACAGTAAGCTAACTAATTTTTTACCTATCTATCTTTTTTTACCTTCACGAATATGAGGAAAATCTAGTTCAAATTCTACAGTCCTTATTCCTAACCAACGTTTAGCCCAGAAGGGTAGTACACAATGTAAAAAAGTAATAAATTAACGCTTTGATAATATACACAAAAACGATAAATAGCTTTAAACAGATATATTGGTGATTGCACTCGTAATTAGAGCTGCAGCAAATCAATCGCAAGTTAGATGACCTAATGGTTATTAAATAAAGAGTACTTAAAGATTGCATCTATAATAATACACCTACATTTTTTCACACATGTGTACAGAGTGATAACCGTTTCAGTGCCTCATGGTCTAAGGCGTCACTCTCGCAATAGACAAGACTGTCGATAATGGAAATATCGTGTTTCAAACATGATCAGGTATCAGGTATAAATAGTTAATATAGTAGATAATCATATCGCTTATTTACCATTGTTCACCAATATAATAATTTCGTCATTCAATATTATTATTGGTATCTGTGGTAGTATTTGTCTTAAACACAGCAGGCTTCTTGGAGATAAGGCATTTCTTTACCACGAAAGTAGTTGAAGTACGTGGAGCTAGTCTCTCTTTACATTCGATCATCACATTACTTTAGGTTAATTACCCGTGAAAAATAAAAAGTTTATAAAAGTGGTTTATAGAAACTAATTTTATTATATACTGGGGAATGTTCATATTGAGTATTGAGTTCATAATATATCTAGAAAGATATTTTTTTTAACAATGGTGAAATAAAGATCAGTCACAAAAGGACTATAAAAGCGAAGTCTCTCAAATATTACTAAGGGCCTAATTGTAGTCAATTCCACGATCCATACCAGAACCAGTCAGAATTTGGAATATAGCTTACTACGACTTAGTTTCACTTTACACGAGGACTTGCAGAGTAGGGCGTTAGAACCTTTGCGTTTGGTAACTACTGTCATGGAGGTCAGGGATGTAATCCCAGTTAGGTGGACTCAAACTTTTAATTATCTTTTTTAAATTCATTTGCTTCTTCCCAAGTCAATTAAAATCGATATAACCACCTTAATGGTTATAAAAATCAATAATTACCTAAATGTTTGAAGTAAGCCTAGGGTAAAAAATATATCTTCCTATACCTTTTTTTGGTGTATATTTTAACTTTTGCTTTTTACTTAATAAGTACTAGTTGAATACGTGTCCCTTCTTTCTCTCCGCAAATTAAATTTATGCAAATAAAAACCTCATTACTCATAGGTTATTTTAAAGAAAAACTAGATTACATGAAAGAGGACACAAGACCACTCATATATAGAAGGCATTCCAAGCTCACTTGATTAAAATTGTATTTCTTTTAATCCCGTAACACAAACAACAACTGTTTAGTTTTGATAGAAAAGGCCATCCAGAGAATTAAAACACAATCTTCTTCGGACAAATTTGATAAAATTTTACCCTTTTATTTGTGTTATTTCATAGGTATTAGTAATATATATCAAATCAGAAAGCTGCAGATCACATAACCTGAAGTGTGAATACGTAAAAGAAGATCTAGTAAACTTCCTCCTTGGAAAGATAAGGCCCTTCCTATAAAAATGGACTCTAACCACATCGATGTTTCTATTTGTCATTTATATATATTTATTTCCAAGTTTCGTATGCTCAAGAGTTTATTTATCCCCATGGTAATTAATATAGAACAAAAATAGTTACAAATTCTACAGGTTTGTCTGCACTAGAACTGTGAACTGTAGAGCTCGGGCTGTCTTCCAAAATACAGGCATTACTTACTTACTCTATGTCATTAGAAGCTCGAAACATAATTACCACACGTATTAAAGTACGCCACCTATCCCTAACTTTATCTAGATTCATCCAGTCCCTCTCATTACACCCTACATCTTGAGCTAGTTCTATCCAGTCCCTCTCATTACACCCTATATCTTGAGCTAGTTCTATCCAGTCCGCCTCATTATACCCTATCCCTATCTTGATCTAGTTCTATCCACTCTGCTTCATTACACCATAAGTTCTATCCAGTTCCTCTCATTATACTAGTCCACCTCATTGTACCCTATCCCTATCTTGATCTAGTTCTATCCACTCTGCTTCATTACACCATAAGTTCTATCCAGTCCCTCTCATTATACCATATCCCTATCTTGAGCTTGTTCTATCCAGTCCGCCTCATTACACCTTATCCCTATATAGAGCTATTTCTCTCCAGACCACCTCATTACACTCTGTCACTTTTAGATTCGTTCTAGTGTTATCCTCCCATATGGGTCAAGTTATTCCCAGTGGTCTCTTCCCATTGGATTTGCCATTAAAAATACAAGCATTAGAAGGACAAATTCAAAAATGTTGGTATTAAGTATTTAGAAATCAATATTTGAAATTAGATACTTGAATTTAAAATCTAAGATAGAAACAAAATTACCTCTAACGTATAAATTCCCATCATGATATTTGATAAATTTAACTATGTGATTTTAAGTATTAAAATATAATAATAATTAACCAACAAAAGCAGAAATTAAAAAAAAAAAGTCAATACTAAGAATCTAAAATTATTTGATGAACATAAAAAACATTTACATATAAAAAAAAGTTAAAATATCTCCCCACATGAATAATATATGTATATATACATGCACACATGTATTCCAACAGAGATACGTACAGTATTCAAATACACACTTACACTTTCAAACATTCGGACTATAGCCTTACACATAGATACATACACACTCATATTCAAACATACATGTATACATTATATAAATACACATATACATGGATACAAGTATATAAAAACAAATAAATATACATTTACGTATATTAGCATATCATTGATGAACATAAAACACACGATTTAAGATTGTTTAAGGAAGACATGGTTGATAAATAAAATCACACCATATGATTAAGTACATGTTATAAGCTATTTTTGTACCAAATTTTCTAACATTGTGCAATTTTTCATTTTAAATGACTTCTCGTTTGGTCTCTCGCTAACTCGGTCTCTCGTCGAAATGTTTTATTTTTAACGTTCGTAGCAAAGTAGTGAAAACTTTATAAAGTCATTTAGAACTTCTTTCAACTTCCCTGTGCCCCCTCGCTCCCAATGGTACTCAGCACCCCCAAAGTCCCCCTTCTGTACCCCTCTGTCCTCCTTCCTCAGCTAGCACTTCCATCCTTCCCCTTTCCTCTCTACCAAATACTCTTCTACGCAGCGCTAGCTTACTCTCGCCAACCATTTGCAGTTCGGCGACTTTTCCAAACTCAACTTATTCTTAATTTTCTTATTCTCCTTCTTCTCAACTTCTTCTCTTCAGATAAAATGAGCTGCTATGCATTTTCATTTTACTTTCCCCCTTTTTGGTAGCACGCTTCTGGACCCCTAAGGGTGTTTTGTTGTCCCTCCCCCTTAATTCCACCTCCCCCCCTTCACGCCAGTCATCCCCCCCTCGCCCTTTTCTCAATTTAGTTGCATTCAACCTCCTCAAACTGGAGATTTAATTCTCCTTCCTTGTTCTGTTTATTTTCTCAATTTCATTTAAGACAATAAAATAAGTAAAAAGAAAAAAATAGAGAAGTTTATTCGTATCACTTACTAAACAAATATAAATTTAAAGCAAGAAAGATAGGGAGAGGATTGACACCCTCAAATAAAAACACCTTAGTTCATTTTTATTAGCTTTCCGTCTGTACAAAACAAATTTAAATACATCATTGGGTAAGTGATGATGATGGTTGAATTTAGATGAAATCTTCCCAATACATCGTGGATGAAGGGTGAGAAGCCATTTAGTAAAAACTACTCAAAGTACAACTGGTTGAGATTAAAGCGCTGACCTCCCAGTAACATTCTAAACAGGAATCTCACCGATGTGTGTTCAAGTCTTATTTATAATAAAAATGTTTAATATAAACCATTGTTTTTGGGAGCACTGCTTTCTTATAACCTTCTTATACTATTCATTTAACACAGTGGTTCCCAATCTTTTCTCGCTTGTCTACCCCTTGGCAGCCTATTTCCCTAAATTGTACCCTTAATATTAGAAAAATATTTAATTACTATAGTAATAGTTATTTCTGATTTATTTGTTGCAAATTAAAATAAATGGGTTATTAATGGGATTATAAAACAATGTAATAAGGTGAATAAAGAGTGCGTATATTTTTATATTAAAAAAGCAAAAGTTATAATAGAAACTAAAACAACTAATATATTTATTAATTTATAAATTATTAATAAATAAAAATTATTTTACGTTTTGAAATTGAATTCATTTTCTCAAAGTAAAATATAGAATAAAACCTGCACTGCCCTTCGCCATAACGTTGAGTTAATTTCATAGCTTTCGACTGATCTTTTGTCTCACACCGCTGGCATGTGTAGCTCTTTCCGCCATTATTCTAATATTTTCGCGTACCCACAAACTCCCTGGCACGTACCCACGTTAGGAACCACTGATATAATAGTTGTAGAATTTAAAATAAATATACCTGCATTTATTTAGCGGGAGAAAGGTTAACCATTTAGGAAAGAATACATCTCCCTCTCCAGGATTCAAGCCCCAGCCTCTATATGACTGGCCAATCAGACAAGACGATACTAACGCACTTCTCTCTTGTCCACTGGCATCAATCAGTAATCATTTAACCCTTTCCAAGAATAGCTTGTTATTTGGCATGTAGTAAACTATTTTGCTACTAACAACTAATGACAAGACTGATGTGGTGACTAAGATTCCTTACTGTCTATAGAATTAGGGGCTCGGTCTCGACTGGGTCTACTAGAACTGATTTTCTTACTCTTTTAAGTGTTGGCATCCTCTACCTAGTATAATGATGGATGATTCTCTCTAAACTTTACATTAGATCCATCACGGTTTCCAGACTGTGGATTGGGTCAGTTTGTTATTCAAGCTATATATTTTCCACTGCCGGCTTGCTAGGACTGTTGTAGCATATGTCTTATAATCTAACTTAAGACTAGGACAAGCACAATATCCAATCCCCAGCCATTAATTCATCAGTGTGAAGGGGTGAACTCACATTTCACCAATGACACATTTTTCGGCCATTTCGGGAATCGAGCCCGGGACCCTTAGATCAGTAAACATACATGCCACTAACTGAGTTAAGGTGTCGAATTCTCTCCAAACTATGTATACTTTACTCTTATAGATTAGTTATGGCACTTGAATTAACATGTATATTTATATTATATTCACTCTCTTAATATATTTCTACCACCGCAACCTACTACATGTCTTAGTCAAATTTTTAATCATACCAATGAGATAGTGATGATCAAGGTATGACCTATAGGAAATATAATACCATTTGCATAAAGGTACAGTAAGAAAATATTTGGGAAATAAACCAATCTTAAGTTACCAAAATTAAGCAAAATTAGGTTATCCTTTCATTAAATTAGCATGCCCTTCGTTGAAGGGGTCTTATAAAGCATTTTGAATATTTTATTAATTAGAAGAAATTAATATATAATTGTCAAAATTGCATTTAAATGCCCAAGTTTCTCTGCACTTCAATACATATATTGAACTTGAATAAGGATTATTTTTTAATACCTAATCTCGTGCTTACTTTCTTATGTTTGAGCTATTTTTTGATGATTAGAGTAGATCTTAATAATATAATAAATACATTCATCCAAATAGAGAATGGAAATCTAAATGGTATAATAAAAAACCCCAATAGACACTATATTCCAGCTTTTGGGTCAAAATCTCGCATAAATCTCACTTACCTAACCATTTTTTCGTATACTGCGCACAGGATTTTTATAATTTATTGCTATTTAATTTGTGATCTCAATACATAGGCCAATAATCATTTAATCTAAGGGTATAGGAGTAGGAATGAGTAGGATAGCTTAAGAGAAGTGTCTAAACATTTGAGTGGAGAGTGGATGAGAAAATGTTAAATTATATTTGGGAAGCTATCTCGAGAATACACAGTAGGGATCGCGTCTATCTTACAGGTAGAGAAAGTATTGTGATCGTGAAAAAATCGAACTCGAAATTTTGATAAATATCGACGTTTGACGTCCCCGAATCCAAAGTAGTGTTTTTTTAACTTCCGTCTGTCTGTCTGTACCTCCAACTAGAGCCTAAACTATTTTACCGATTGGGCTGAAACTTGCTATCTAGGGTTTTCATAGGGTTAACCCAAGGGGTTTTTGAAATTGGACATCTAACCCAAAAACTAAGGGTAGTTTACTGAAAGGCAAAAAGATAAAAAGTCGATTTTCTCAAAATCGGCTCTAGCAATTTTGATTTAATTTCAAAACATTTATAAATATTCTAAACAAAATGGCTACGCTCAATATTTCAGCAAAATTACTTTAAGAGCTTCGGTCTGATGCGTAAATTATTCAAATGATACACCTTAAAGCCATCGTTGAGTCTTCTAGGGAAGTGGTTCACCTTTTCATTAAGGGCAATGCCTTTAAGAACGGAGATATCTTCACATTGCTGTAACTATTATGAGACTTGCAATTATGAATTATTTAAATACTCCTCTAAATTATTAGTGTAAAGTTTTTTCTACCACTTATTTGTGGGAGAAGGCTTTAGATCTGCATTTCTAAATATTTTATTTAATTTTAGATTTATGACCCGTCGAGACAAACGTCGTTGCATATGATACATATTTAATGTAGAACTAAATATTTCAAAGTACATCTTTAGTTTAAATAATATATTTTAATACATGGGTTGGAGGGAAATATTTCATACTATTTGTTATAAACATACCCATGACATTTATGGCATTTGTGTGATAATTAAAACATTAAATTTATTTAAATTTATAACTTGTATTATTTATTCTAACGCACATCATGTACAAATATATTTTTTAAAAAAACAATAAAGTTTACTATACTTCCCTAAATATATATCTACATGTAGTCCAACGTTTATCAACAGTAGATTTTTAAAACTGATAATGTAAATATTCACCCCTAATAAAATTTTAAAATATGGAAATCAGTTATGTGATTATTTTTTTAGTCACTTTCTTCATTGCACGCTTGGTTCCACCACAAATCATCCACAACCCCCCTCAGGCAAGCCGGTAGACTCTTCTTCTTTGCTACTCCCTTCTTACTGCGACTTCAATTATCCCTACACACCCCATTCCCCCAACAAGAAACGATCCTAAAAGCGACTAATCATTGCCAGGTCTACCATTGCGACACGTCTACTAGAAAGTTTAAATAAAGTGGCTTAACTGCTGTCACCTGAATCCATTTTGTATGTTGTTTTTTTTGGCCCGGGTAAAGGTTTGGGGGGTAAAGGGAAGCAAAGCACGATAAGGCCTCTACGTAGAACAGAATAAACCATTAAAAAAAATTATGCTAATTTAAAATTTGATATAGAGCAATGAAATATGTGTAGTTTACTTTTCACCGCGTCTCACTGTCCTTTCATGTCATTTGTATGCAAAAAAAAAATATAATAATTGAGAGAATGTTTAAGGGTTGAGAATGTTAGAATTTGAATTTTTGGGTAGCCATTTTGAAGAAAAAAAAACACTTTAATTACGTCCGACTGATATTCGAACCCCAATATTTATTTCTTTGGCACGCGCCAGTCGTGTTGAGCCAGACCACCGAGGTCGGGGAGATCGAGGTTAGAATCTCGGTCGGGTGATTTTTCCTAAATGGTTTTTTCACTCTCCCTCCACGCAAATGCAGGTTCACTTCCTCTAAATTCAACCTTTCCCCATTCCTAATCCATTAGTGTAATAAGTACTTAAGCGTATAGCCCGAACGGGTAGTAAGACGCGGTGCTAAAATAATAATAATAATTCTTTCTTTGGTAGTTAAGTCTATTTCTAGAGGAACGTGTTAAAATGAATATTAGTTTTAAACTAATAGAATAAATGATTTGGAACATATCGCCAGAACTTATTTGGATTTGGGGGTTACGGATATCAAATTGTTGTTGAAATTATATAGTTTTTTTAATTGACGCTTCATAAGAAAATGGAACTATTCGATTGGCATTTTTTTTTCCATTGAGTCTGCCTAGGTGCAATTTATAAAATGTGTTTATGTCGATTAAAGGTATTCTATCAAATCTAGAAAAAGTGCTATACAATCTTCACAATATACCTATACACAAAAAGTTATACAAATACACAACTAATAATAATCAGTTTGCCTCTAAGTCTTACAAACAGTTGTTTTATCGGATGACTTGTGTTGGTACAAATTATATTACTAACCAATTGATAAATATTTTAGTGTCATTTTTGATCCATGCACCATCCTGTTCCTGCGCTTCTGCTTGAAAACGCTGAACAGATACGGTCATTACAATTTCAAAAATTAATATATCCTATCAATATGCTTCCACCCTTTGGAATTTATAACATATATATGTCTAAAGAAACTTAAGAGGATCGTATCTATTTATTTTTAGGCATATAAGAAATTAGTGTTTCTGAATTGGTCCGTCTTTTTATATAGGCTAAATAATCTCACTATAACAAGTAAAACTGGACGTTATATACATAAATACTATGTTTTAATATAAATAGGCTTGTATCTCATACTGTGATCAAATCATTATCATGTTATTGGAAACGTTTCTCAAATAGTTAGAAAGAGCTATGCGAAAATCGATACGTTGCCATTCGTATATTATTTTTAGCGGTTCAATCATTTTTAAATTAAATTAGTTCAGATTATCATTCAGAAATAGGAAATATTAACACGAATAATAATGTCCTAGGTACAAATCTCTGTCACTTTCATAGTTCTCGTATATTTCTCTAATACCAAATTAAAAAATAAATTTCTTTAATATAAATACCTTTATCTAATTTTAAAATAACACAAAGCATTTATTATTGTACACATAATACGTTAATGTGAATAATGATAAATAACAAACATGAGTAGAAATGTAATTAACTGATAAACTTTATTTTTAAACCATAAAACCATTAAATACAATCTATATATTTGACCCTATACGTCAAGTATATACCCTTTTTTACCTAACTATCCTGAGTATAATTACTAGATCCTGGATATAATTGAGTCATTAAACATTAAATTAAATTGAATAAAAAATATCTTGTTATTTTTAATTGGTTTTTTCCTTTATAAAACTGAGCTCTTATATATTATGTTAAAATAAATATTTATATTTTTATGTATTATTTCACTTCTTTTAATAGATTTTATGATTTGTAAACTACATTTGGTCTTGGGTGTGAGTTTTCTGTAAATTTTTTTCACTTTTTTTTTCACTATACTTGAGCAAATACACACCAATGTTAAAATGTATCTTTACAGCTCTTCATAATATTTCCCTCCATCTTTCCTTTCTCCTAGTGGACGCGTAGCGCTCATTATAAACATGAAATTAATTGAGTACAAAGCCTACATCTTAGAGACTCAATGTAAAACAGCTCTACATCCAGCCTTCATTAAGGGTGATATTAGCTCCATCTGGAATGGTGAGATGTACTTTCTTGAAAGTAGAACCTGTTCCCTTATTTTCTTAAACTTTCCGTATATGTACTTAAAACTCCATTGTAAGGTACAAAAGGTAGGAGGGTGGGGGGAAATCATTAATGGCACATCTAATGTTACTTACTTAAGATGATGGTATAATTTAAAATGAAAGATGGCGGACGCAGGGTGGAATTACCAAAAACTGGGCTTCTGTTAGTTAAAGCTCTTTAGAGGAATTCCTTGTCATTCCGCGACCGTAGATACAAAAATAATACAAACTTATATATTTTCATAATATGTACTGTACGTTGGTATAAAAAGAATATAAGATAAAATTAGTAGCCTATTATTAATCGCTTAGTTTTTCTTATCTATCAAGGTTATATTTTTTATTCCATTAGTAATACCATTAATTAATAAATGTATATTTTACAGTGTTGACGCCAAAGCTGTTAACTGAACTAATATAATATTCAAAATTACTTTAAATAATATAATCTTTCAAAATACATTTTATAAACTCATCCATCTCATTAAAGTACATAGGTCAGGTAGTATTTAAGTTATTTGTGATTCACATTAGTTTTCAAATATTATAAACTAAGCACATTTTCTATATTAGCTCTCTAAGCCTAATTTAAGGTAATAATAATCTTTATACTTCATAATATTTATCCTTGTCCAGAATTTGTAAGTAATTTCACATTTAAATATAATAAATATTATGTATTAAGAAGCACAGCTGAATACTTATTGCACTTAATAAACACAACTAAAAATAAAAATATAAAAAAAGAACTAAAGTACCAGTAATAGTGTCACACTCCTCCAAGCTAAAACTATTGTGTCTATTTCATGGAAATTATGGATAAATTATGCTAGTACTTTTCACTCCAATGAATCGTCGGTTTGCTATAGAGCTCAATTTGTGAGTCATGTGCTAATTAATCATTAAAAAGGTGGATATCAAATACCCATAAAAATATTATTCAAATTATGTGTATTAATTTAATAGCTACGATGGTCATGTTATTAGGAACATTAATTTATCTACATGGGTAATAATTGCGCAGGACTTACAAATCTTGTTATGCATGGGGAACCCAAAGTGTCAAACTAAAAGATTTTCTTGGTTCATGAATTTAATATAAAAATTTTTCTTACGACCATGCTAAGTTATTAAGACTGTATATATTTGAATTAACAAAGTATATCAGTACTAAAAATGATGATGGAAGTGAATATATTTAGACATGTTTCAGGGAAACAGTGTATTGTCCGGCCAATAGCTCAGCTTAGTTGCTCACATGTCCATCTATTGAGTTAGGGTCCCGGGTTCATTTCCCAGCATGACCCGAAAACTGTATCTTGGTGAAATGTGGGTTCAAGCTTTCACAGTGATGAATTATCGGCTGGGGACTGTATGTTGTGTCAGTTCTATATTTAAGTTAGTTTGAAAGTCGTGTGAATGTTTGATCATTTGGTTCATAAAATGCACGTTAATCACCTCAAATAAATTAAATGAAAAAATACCCAGTATATTGTACAATATATTAACTGACTTGGTGCAACTGGATTATTATTAATAAATTTAAAACCTTGATTATGAATTATATTGCGTATAACCCGAACGTGTAGTAAGATGTGGTACTAATAATAATTATTAATTATGTTATAGTATTTGCACAGTGGGTAAAAATTCAAGATTCACTTTCAATTTAATGAAATATATTTGAAAATTTAAATGAAATATTGACTAATCTAAAAACTGTTTTCCATTATTTTATTTTCAATTTTTAATATATAATATCCTGATGATTATAAACATATTTTAACTATAGTTTTTTACAAGGTGGATGTAAAGTGGAACACCAATTTGGAATAAATATCCTCTGTATACCCAGCCAAGATTCGAAACCAGACCTCTCCACCTCCAGCAAATAAAACTAGATGAGATTGACGTTTAGCTCGCTCGACCTCCTTAGTTGATTATCAGCTTGTAAATATTTCTAAAACCAAGTAGAGAATTTTAAAAAATCACCTCTTATGCATGAATGAAGGTTGTTGAACTGTTGAAGAGTAAAATAATATTCATAACACGGGCCTATGTTAGCAAGTAAATTCAGGATGTAAAATCACACATAACCTTCCTTGTTATGATTGTAAACATATATGCAAATTCATCTAGAGTAATAACATATGAAACTTGATCGAATCCTATTAGGTGACCTGGCGGTCTAGGAGTAAGGTGTCGGTGTTCTTTGCTGGGGGTCCGGGGTTCAATCCTTGGTGCTAGCACAGGTTTATCTGATTGTCAAACCCTTCCTTCACCTCTGATAAGAAGTGTATATATCACAACTTGTAAATGTGTGGATAGCGAGGCCTCCTACGTGGTTCGGATTCCACGTTAAACTGTAGGTCCTCCATTTAATCTCACAATACCCTATCATTACACATTAGCTTAAGGGCATATAACCCAAACGGGTAGTAAGGCGCAGTGATGATGATAATAATAATAATAATAATAATAATAATAATAATAATTGATCGAATCCTAGAATTTTCTAGCTATTTCAAATTTGAAAACTAGGTTAGGGCATTGTGAAGTTATAAAATATTAAAAATATATTAATTGGAGATCGTGGTATTTTTTGGAGGATCTAAGATTTACTCATTCTAAATAAAGTGATAATGTGATTAATAAAAAAGTGTATTGTACACATAATTTATGATACGTAAATAAAAGTTTGAAATTATGAAGCAGCAATTATTAATGCATATTAAAATAATAAAAAATAGAAATAAATTATGATATTTTACACGCTATGATTGCTAGCTATTTTTAACTATTATTTTAAAGGGAGAGAGAGAAGTCTAAGTCTGAAAATAGTAAGTCTGGCTTTAATCTGAGGGAACAATTTGTATTCGGTCACCATGCTCAGAGATGGTTTTATAAATTATGGTACATTTCCTTAAAATTGACTTATCCTGATCTGTTAGTTCAGTTAGGTTAATTAAATTAGGTATATTTAATTAATGATGAGTTTTATTAGCTCTAATACTATGATGATATTTTTTTTATTATTCATAATACCAGAAGATGTAATCAAATAAAATTAAGTTAAAATATGTTTATAATTTCAAAATTCTTATATTAAAAAACTATTTAAAATGTGTAGAATCGATAAAAATATATTGAATTCTTAATATTTTGAATTAATTTCTTTATTTAAGTTAATATCAATAATGATGCATTTTTATCATCAACTGTAATATGGACAATATAATTTATAATTAATAAAACATATTTAAACTCTGATAATGTATACCTTGCAATTATGAGATCCTTTCTTTAGTAATGCTAATTTCACATCAATAAAATACAACTAAAAGAACGTGGGAATTTTTTGTTAAATTATTAAAATGGCTTTGTCATCAACAAGAGGATTAAATAATTGTGAGGGGGCGGGTAGGTTAATGGGAGGACTACGAGTTTGCGTAGAAGTTTACGTATTGGTTTCGTTCGCACTACTAGTTCAATAAATAACCACGAGGTGACGTAGGAGATTATCGACATTCAAGAGAGGCGGTAGCAATTTGATTGGCCGGGGCCTGCCAGTTCAGAAACAATGCGTCAGGAAAATAGTTTTGATTCTATATTTGCTCAATTTCTGGCAGCTTTATCCTACTCGTGCAATATACCAATATTTTCTGTTTCACATCAGTTCACTAAATGATTGATTAAACCCTTTCATATATGAAATACATTTTATACATAAAACAAGTATGGAAAAGCATGGGAAAATAAACATTATTTGCGAGAGTACTGGTAATGTTTCAAGTTGTTGTTTTTATCCTGAAAATGTTGTAGGCCCAATATTTACTAAAGGAGTTGAAGAATCGATCTAGTTTTAAAGTTCAATATAGAACTGAATGTTAGAGAACGAGTACATACTAAAATGCACAAATAAAGTATTACTATGGTAAATAATCGTTTAGGACTATATTTAGATAAAAGATTTCTCTTTCTGGTCGAGTCTATGCCAATACTGTTTCCCTTCCTATCTCATAATTGTATACTGAATGAGAGCCGCCATTGGCCTTAAAGAGTAAAAATACTCACCAACAGTTCTTTTCAGATCTCCAAGATATAATTGTCTGAATCTAAAGGAAAATGAGATCCTGATTCCAAAATTGTTATTAATATCTCTCTGTCAAGTTTACATAGAAAGATAATGTAAAACAATTTTAATGAATCACCAATTTTAAAAACTACGCATATAATATGCAATCTTTCTCAATTGACCACATTGAACTGCAATAATGTTATCAATTCATATTATTATACAAAGTAATACGTCTATAGCACATTCTATATAGTTAGAAATGATTGCAAAGAAAATTTTATTTTTTATTTCTTATTCTGTTTTGCATTCCGTAAACAAAAGTAATCTCCCATCAAGGAGGTATTTCAGTGACCCTGAGAAAACTTTTCCATCCTGATGAAAATGTTACACTTGCTTATCCCTCATAGCTTCCAGATTTTCAGGAAAAATAAAAATTGTAATGTAAAAAATGAATATTCAAAGACATTTGGGGGATCCCATATATTTATAGCGTTGTAGTATAGTTGACACCAGAGATAAATTATTGTCTTCTTTCCCCGTTTACAATAATTCCATTCATAACTGCTCTAAACGTAAGCCTTGCTGTCAGTTCAGTACCCTGTAGGTTTGTTTCATATACATCATCTCTCAGAAGTTTCCTTATTTGAGGCCCAATGAAAATTCTATCTTTCAGTCTAGCATATCTTATTTTGGGAGGAAATTATGCAGGATATTTAGAGTTTTTAAATTGATAAAATTAATATAAACTACTTTGGCAGGTATAAATTGTGATGAATTTTGAATATATAAATGTTATTATATAAATTACAGGTAGTATAATGTTTACATATAATATATTTTTCTTGATATTTGGTATTTTAATTTTAGTAACTAGTGTTTTAGTTAGCGTTGCTGTTTTTGCTTTCATAGATCGTGATGTTTTAGTTTACCAGTGTACTCAAATTCTTAAAAGTACAGATGAAGTTCGTTATATTGATATTTGTCAACTTTATTTTGATGATATTATGTTGTTTAGTAAGGAAATTAAGCGTACAACACTATTGGGCAGTAAGACGCGGTGCTAAAAAAAAAAAAAAAATTGCCAGTCGTATATTATCAAATTAATTATATGCCTTATTATTTTGCTCCAATTTTTAATAAATGTTTATTATTGTTGGCTTTATTTATATAAGTCCTTAACATAATTATTCATTAAGACAAGCTTTATATATAATGGTGGAAAGTGAGTATTTTATGCTTAAACGAGTGAACTATATTTAAATTACTTTTTTCTCGTAAATATTAGCTTCTATTTTCCCATTGTATCACAGTATAATGCTTTTCTTTTCCTGATATCCACCAACATATATAAAACCACAATATTTACTTTTATGGAACCTCCCTGTAGACCTATAAGTATTTCATTAACATTATGATCACCTCAGACACGTCATAAGTTGTCGTGGTACATTAATGTACTCAGATTCATTTACATACTTCTATAAGTTTATTTAAAGACGGCACCATGCATTGGAAGAACTGATGGATATTTATTTCCACTATGTAGCATAACTGCTTTAAAAATAATTTTGATGCATCGATATTTGTGTCACAAATCAGGATTGTTACCAATGCCTAGTACTTTCACAAAACCTTTAAATCATCCCCGTAATGACCTTCATAGTGAAATACTTAGAACAAACTGTCTGCGTTGTCGATACAATGTTATTTTAGTTTCTGCTTCAACTAATATTCATTGTTGTAACCTGGAACTAAGGAGTTAAGTTTACTCTTTTGTAAACTTTAGGTCACGAACTAAGTAATTTAAATCTTCGGGTTTATTGTAGCGTGTTATCATTTCCCAGCTGTTAGTTCAAATCCTTAGAAGTAGATACTTCAGTAGATTTTGCAGCATATTCATCTGCATGGTTTAAATTCATGCTTTACCAGCAGGTATTAAACTGTATGGAATAGTCTTTTTTAAATAAATATGCTCGGTTGTTTGAAATGGCGCTTTTTTTTGAGATCCCTGATAATTTAGTCATAGAGAAAAAGCAATCATAAACGTGCTCACGTAAGTCCCACTAAACCATAGGTACAGAAAAAGGTATATTTTCGATTTTCAAAACTAGTCAAGTCCTCAGACTCGTTACGTAGGTAATGCAGAAAATAATATGTAGAGCCCAGTTTGGTTCCTGGTTGCCCATCTTATATACAAAATGTAAAGGCTATACTGTACTTTTATCAATTCTAAAGATTTACTGCCTCAGAGCTTTCATTGTAAACCTATCACACTGGTAACAGAATTTTCCGGGGTGATTAAGAAATTTCCTTCTATTAGGCATGATATCAATACAATGATAGACAAGACACTGAATAAAAACACTCTGCAAATAAATACAGATCAACTTATATCTTTATCTCTCCGGAACTGAGACACATATTGTGTAAGTATTAATGTAGTACAACAAAGATAATTAAAGATATGAAATCTATGATAGAATGCCTAAAATATTTTATGATGTATCTTGTAAATTTCATATTTTATTTAAATTACCTATTGTATTTGCATGCAACAACTATACTGTATGTACAGGAGAGATCAAGGCCATATTCCAATAACTAAATCGTAGTAAGATACACGTATTACACGTAAATACAAAATATATATCTCTTATTTTCTCTCTCTCTCTCTCTCTCTCTATATATATATATATATATATTGTACTTACACATACACACACATATATATATATATTTATATATATATATATTTATACATATATATATATATAAATATATATGTGTGTGTATGTGTAAGTACAATGACAGTACAATGTACAAGTAAGTACAATGACAGCAACAAATAAAGCTCAAAATAAATGTGTGAGAATTATTTCTTCTATACAGATATTTGTTCAGATTTTTTCTTCCCCATATTCATCCATTAAAAATGTATACATTTAATTTTCAAACCATTGAATACTAGGATAAAAATAAACTACTAAACTTAGACGAATATTTACAACAAAAAAAAACTAAGAAAACTCCATATCTTTATTTGATAAAATAATATTAATTCCGAAACAATCATTATCGATTATATAAATGAAAAAAGTACCAACAAATTTTAGCTTTTAAAAATAATATAAAAATATATATTCATTGTATTTTTGGGATTCTTTTAGGAAGTAGAAAGCTTCAGTTACCTCAGCTCAACCAGTGCGTCCACCAACGAGCCCGAATAACACGTCCCCCCAACTCCATTTCCCCTTCCCACTATGCTCTCAACACTACAGATATATGCAACAACAGACGTCGACGAAGGAGAAGAATAAGAAACAAAAGACTTAGCTTAGAGCACATCCTCTGGGAAATTTACATAAAAGGAAAATAATGAATAGGCGAAAGAGGAAGGAAAAGAGAGACAAGAAAAGGAGCGGGTGAGAAAAAAGAAATACCTTCTCTGATGAAAAGGTTTACATACAATGAAATAAAATTAGAAATTCTAATGAAAATTTGCGAAAATTGAAGACCATAATAATTTGAAAGCAGGTTCGTTTATATCGTGAATTCTTAGAAATAATCATACTATTAATATTTTTATGGCTATAAATTTAGATAATAAATCTATAAGTATTTCCATCGTGTGATACTCCAGAATTCAAGGGGTAGCTTATTACCAATTATCAGCGTCATGTAAAAATATTATATATTTCTTCTTTAAATAAGTCATTTTTAAAACACAAACTTAAAATAGGGGTGTATGTAAATTTAATAAATATTATATCAAAAATGAATGGTACGATACAAATATTTCTCATATTGTATATTAGAGCTTGGAACCAAATTTTCAAAAATAGGATTTCAATAAGCTAAAGTAAAGTAAGATTACCTCAGAAATGTAAACATAGCATCTTATAAATCACAATTAACACTCTTCAAGTATAGATATCAAAATACATCTTTATAATAATTTAAATAAATTCAAACTTTTCAAAAATCAGTTATTTGTATGCTACACTCAAATTATTATTATTTTAAAAATAGTTATCTTTTCTCATAAAAAACAATTGCCAGATGTCCAATTTGAATTATGCCTTTAGGAACATTTTCAAAAGATTTCAAAATTTCCAAATCTTGTATATGAAAATCACATTTAAATTGATCTATTTTTGAAAATTATTAGTTATCATATAACTTAGAAACCAGATTCCAATTTTAAACAAAATTATTGGATTTAAAAAAAATTATTTATTCTTCAGAAATCTATCATCAGTAAACTAACATATGATCAGTTTAAAAACCAAACAAATATATTACATTATATGTATTGTATAAAACTTACCAGAAAACTCAATTTAGACGAAATCAACAAAGCCGTATTTCAAGTATTTAAAATTTCGTTTGAAAGAGTCATCAGTAAACTACTTCTTCATGAATTTATTTCCGAAAAATAAATAAACAGATTTTTCCATCATTCAAACAATACCCAGATATATATTAAAAAAATTATCGTTTGAGTCATTCTCAAAATAATTAGAATTTTCAAAAACCACTTATTATTTATCCACCCTTAAATTAATCTTTACCTAAAATCAAGGTAAGCCGTTTTATTTTGGTGGTTAAAAAATAACTTTAATCAATTTTAAACAAAATTACTAAAGCCAATAATAAAATTTTTTAAATTTTATATTATCACTATTAGGTAAATTACCCTTAATTTAAGGACTGGGATCAAAATTATAAAAAAATTTTGGAGGCATAGATAATTTGAAAATATCAAGTCTGAGCCAAATCTATCAGACCATTTCAGATCAGTGGCCAGCCAGCCAGCCAGCCAGAGAGACACACTGAGAAGATGAAAGCCAGAATTATAAAATTCACTTTTTTGGGTTTGGTGGCATACAAAGGGAAAAGATATATTATCTTGATTTAGAAAATTTTCAGATCACAAGACTTTCTCGTTTGATAAGAAAGTAAATGAATGTAATGTAAGATATTAAGATATTAATCTTAACTACCTACTCAATGGCATCAGAAACTTGAAAACTCATTGCCGTACTTAAAAAATTACGCCACCTATCCCTATCTTGAGCTAGCTCTATCCAGTCAACCTCATTACATCCTATCTATTTCAGGTATATGTTAATGATATCCTCCCATATTTTCTTAGGTTTTCTAAATGATCTATTCCCATTGGGTTCGCTATTCAATACTCTGCAATAAAATAAAATATCTACCTACGTTCAAAATATTTTATAATAATAAAAATTAGAGTTGCGCTTATATTTAAATATTTTTCAAAACATTCATCATTTTGAGATAACAATTTCAGAGATAATTTGTTTGTTAATAGATATATAAGCTATATTTGAAAAAATAAGTGACATATATTAATTTTTCCTATGTCATGTTATCAAATGAGATGTGCAGTTTGAATGGGAAGTAGGCCTACCCTATATGGTAGATATAAAAGTTATTAGATATAATTTAACGTATTCATAAGTCTAGTAAAGTGATCGTCAAAAGCTGTAAATGTTGATAGATATTATCAATAAAATATCACTAATAATATAGTAAATTGTTATAAATGTTGGCTACAAAAAAAAAGTTGTATGTAAAACTCACATTCTCTATCGTCCACGTACACACAGAAAGGAATGTATGTAATATAGTGAGAATGAATATTACCAAACCCATGTGAACAAATTATAAGATTTCATCACAGCTCAGAGCGTTAAGGAGGCTTTTATTTTATTCGCACCTTATTCTACTGCCTTTTAAATCCATCTGCATATTTACAATAATAGACTAGGGATATTGTTGATGGAATATAGACGATACAAACCAGCATTTGTGTAACGTCAGTTAGGGAAAACCTTTATGAAGCACTACTCCAGTACACCTGGCCGGGATTTGAATCCCAGTATCCACATTACCACAAAACTAGACTATACACTAATTTTTCCATTGTCTTTGTGGTCACCAATGTGAGTGGCAGTAAACTTAATCCCTCAAATATTTCTAAAATCATTTTCATAGGTTCTTATTTTTATCAAAGTTAGAATTCTTAATTGACAATTTATAAAATAGAAAAGTATTGTTTTGAGGTCACCTATAAAGAGTAGGTCCGAAGTATCATAATCATTCTAATCAAAGATTTTGTTGGGACATAGACCTTTATGCCAAACACAATAGTAAGAACTTAAGAATAATTGTTTGAGTTTTAATTTTTTTTCAATAAAATTACTTCTTTGTATACGTGAGCTAATTTTCTCAAATGTAATTAATTACATAAATGTAATCATCTGGATCTTATGAATGAATAAATCTCATAGAGTTTAATCATACTTGTTTTATAATTATTGATGTTTCACTGCTGCACCACCCCCCAACCCTAAGAGAGATGGGAGGGGCAAAAGTTGAAAAACTAAAATGTGGATATATTTGTTACGATCACAGATACTTGAAATATTTCTTCAGCACACCAGAAAATATCAATAAACAGTTAAATGTTTTCTCATTTTATGTGAAATTAGTTCGTCTTGACTTTCTGGAGAAAAAAAAATGAGCACGTTAATTTCTTTGATACAGGAGCTAATGTATTCCTTCCAAGAATTTAGTAGTTTAATATATTTACGGTAATTATAAATAGCGTATACTTTTAAATATTTTATACAGAATAAAATAGGAAGAATTTGTATTTCCCGCATCCGCAAATATTAATATTTGTATAATTAACGTAATTAAACAAAATTGTTGTAGGCACAGAGAAAATGGCAGGGACCCATCAAGGTCTATTTGGATTAAAATTGTCCTAATATATAAAATAATAAACTATTTTATGAAATGGTAACATTCACTTTTGCATTGTATTAGTAATGCTTGATTAATGCATTTTAGTATTTTATAATTTTAGAAAAAAATAGTTGATGGGTAATTAACTAAAATAAAAGTACTTCAAGATTGCAAATTATCGGAAACTCTACTTTAGATAAATTATAATCGTAACATCTCCGGTTTTAATAAATTTATTTGAATTTTATATAGCTTTAAGGAAGGAATATGAGTAAAAATTCGTGAATCTGAGATATTCATAGTTTATTTGAAGTGGTGAGACGCAAAAATAAAAAGGCTGATTAAAAAAAATATTTTAGACTTAATTATTCATTATAAAACGCACATATTGTTAATATATTTAGGCCTATTTTAAATTCTAGAATAAACTCATAGGTATTGTTAAATATATATATATATATATCAATATATATATATACTAAATGAATGTATTTATTTTATTGTTTTAATTTCAAACCAATGATAAAACTAACTTATTTTCAGAACCATTAAAAAATGCATAAAAGTCTATTGGCATTTTTATTCAGAATGTTTAAAAATATCAATATATAAAACTAGTTTTAAATTGATAGTTTGCTAAAGCGTGAACATATATAAAAACCTTCATAAAAAACTGGAAGGTGGTATATAATTCTTAAAACTCAGGAACACTATGATAATAGCGTATACACATTTACTAAATAACTTATATATGGATTTTAGTAGCTATTGATCAAATATTTCCTAAATAATGCCAAGTGAAATACCGATTAAATAATTTATCTGTCTTGATAAAATCTGATGATAGAATTGATGTACTAACACTAGATTTATTTATGCACGGATTATGAAAGTTAGTTAAAGGTAACTATTGGGAAATCACAGATGTCAAATTTTGTTCTTTAATAATTAAATATTTAATGAAGTTATAGTATTGTTAAGATATCCTACATGAAAATTTATCTTAAAAGAATATAGATTTCCATAATAGATCTAATTAATATTGAAAGAAACAATAATATATAATAAATTTGAAATAACTTACGATAATAAATATAATATATAATTTAAAATAAAGTATATTTTTTCAAAATAAAATCACCAAACATATTGGACTCAATTTTCATAAATCTACTTTACATCATATAGTATCAAACAAACTGTATTTAATATATATTTTTTAACAAAACAAATTTATTTATTACTTAATATTTAAACAAATATTATATTACTTCCCTAGTTTATAAAACTATATTAATTATTTTTGTCTTTTCTATTGCAATCATACTTTAATCTTATCCTGGCTCATATTTGAGTAATGTTTTTCTGCTCAATTTAAAAGTGATATGGAAAATATGTTTATATGGTTTTAGAGCCATCCTAACAAAGTTCTCATAGAATAATTCAAAATGATTTATTTATATATATATCTTATAATGCGTTTCACTATCCATGTACTTTACTGAGACATTGTAGAATAAATGAACTGAATAACTTTCCTTATCTCCCTAAAAAGTGACCATATCTAAAGAAAAGCGATTACTTTAAAAGGAAAGAAGAAGGGCTGGAGCTGATGGAAGAAGGGAATTTAAAAGCCTAGAAGGAAGGAACTCGTCCCTCTCACAAGCGGCAACAAGAAGAAGATTGCGATTTTATGGAAATTCTTCTTTGCACATTAATTGAGTTTCTTGATGGAAAAATTCACTACAAACCAAAATTTACCAACTTAAACTTGTATACAAGTTATGTAAAATGCAAAATAAAACTAATTCACCATTATTAAACATTTATATAAAAATATTAAATAGTAGAGATCAGTTTCAAATTTGAACCCTAAATACCCTCAATATTTCGTAGTAGCCAAATTAGTTGAAATCAAATAAAAAAATAAAAAAATACGATTGACTTCAAATCAAGGGTTTAAAAAGCATTCATGTTTTTTCCATGGTTAGGAATAATAGCTATGTATTTTATAAAAATATATTTATATACATATATGTATGGATTTAAATATATGTACATCACACATATGTATAGCCTACATGCGTATATGTAAATATACATATATATGCATTTATATGAATATATCAATACATATATATTAGATACATACAAATATATTTATATATATAAATGTGCATATATTTATATATAATACATATCCTATGTACACATATATAATTATAAAAAAAATTCATATATACACATATATAAGATAAATATAATATATATCCTAAATGTACACATATTTAGGATATCTAGGTATATATACATATACATATATAAATAAAAAATAATGAAAAACTGGACAAGTTTAACCTCTTGCCTATATATTATAAATAGTCAAATGAGATAAAATAAAATTGTAATTAATTACAAATCTAAGTTTTGTCTACTCTTTCAGTTTAATGGTGGTTTGTATTTAAGAACATATTTATGTTTATATACTTCTCAAACAAAATAATATTTGGGGTAGTGCATTCACACCAAATAAAGCTGTATTTTTTTTAATACCTTTATGATATGCAAAATAATATAATATTTAAATAGTGGTTATCAAGGTCCACTTTTTCATCTCCAAACGAGTTTGAATCATATTTATAAAATATTCTTGAAGTCAAATCTAAATTAGAATATTTTTTGTTATTTTCATGTTTGAAAAAATATTATAATTGGGCTATTCACATAATATTATGCACTCACATTATTTAGAAAAAGTTTTATTTTGCAATTTTTTTTGATATTATTTTAATTTTGAAAACTCCAGCTAATATTTTAAATTAAACTTCTACCCGTTGTGGTGATACACCTACGTACAAGTTACGTTAATGGTTTTAGGCATGAGGAAGGTTATATTTATATAAGGTGTGCCCGCATTTGCGTGGAAGAGGAGTGGAAACATATTTTGGCAAAACAAGCCTCAAACACTCTACTGAGATTCGAACCTGAATCCACCCATCATTGACAGTCTAGTCTACTGCTAGAATAGCGCGTTAGAGCATGTGGTCACCGAAGCGAGTACATTTAGATTTTATCTATATGAATTTTGTTTTTTACTGTGTATAAATTATTTATATTTGATCATTATTGACAAAGATTCATAACTGTCGGGGCCGGAATTTTTTAGAGAAGAAGTCAAATCTGATATTAGTTTCGAAGCCAAGTCAATGTTTCGAAGCTTAGCAAAATCTTATTTGAAATGATGATGGGTATTTAAGTGTGATTATTAAATTATTTAGTTAGATTTATCTCTTCTATATCTTACCACCCAATCTAACAACTTTGATTTGATTATATTTATATGCTAGAAATAAATAAGTTATATTATAAAATAAATGTACCTACATTTGTTTATCATAAGAGTGAAAAAAGTCATTAAGTAAAAAAAAATCAGCAGTTAACCAAGATTTAGATCCGAATCACTACCTTCCCGTCATTGGAAAACTATTCTAAATGAAAGTGAAGTCTATTCTGCGTATTCAACTATCAAAGCTTAAAAAATATTTAAAACTATATGGTTATTAAATGTTATTAATGGATAAAATTGCATACAAATATTCACATTATTGTGACATGATAAAAACAGTAAGCCTACTACGTCATTTTCATCAGTCTAAATTAATATATTTTAAAAAGTTCTAATCATCCTGGTAGAAAACACCATAGAACCTCCTGATTAGATTGGTTTGTTGGACACCAAACACAGTTTTACATTGAATCAACTTAAGAGACAATTTGTCTCCTTTATATAATGGCTCGTGAAACATTTATAAATAAGAATATTATACTTCTGAAATATTCAGCTCATATCTCTCTAATTGTTTCTGCTTCCCCTCCGGACAAATTCTGGAATATTTATTCTCAATTTTACCTAATAAATTCGTAAACTATAAGTATATTTATAGTGTGAATGATAATAAATAGGGATAGTAAGAAATAAGGTAGAAATATAAGAAAAGATAGCATCTTATAAACCTAATAATAAGTATTATTATTTTTAAAACATTAAATTTTAATTTGGCATCATCCACTTCAGTGTTAGAATAATCAAAAAAGTTCACTCTCACAATCAGAATATAAATTGTTTTCTACTCTCCCACCACGAGAATGTGACTATACTTGTTTTAAATTAAAACTTCATCACTAACACAGTGGAGTAATTAGCACATAAGCATATTGTCTGAACGGGTAGTAGTACGTGGTGCTGATAAAATCAAAAATCATTGTCGTCGCGAAAGATAAAACTATTAATTATTTTTCTGGCTACACAAATATATAAATTAAAAATTTCTATTCCATAGTGAGTTGTAAAACACGGAAGCGCCATAAATAAACTTATCTGACACACATGGACATTTTTTAAGCATGCTGTGAGAACTTATAAAACAGTTAAAACAAATATTACTTTATGTTTGTAATAAAATTATTACATTTTCATATCAATCTTATTCCCGCGGACTTCTCTTAGAAATAATGAGATACTAAAACTTGACTTTATTTAACAAGTGTAATGATTTAGAACATCTATTTTTAACTATTTTTAAATGCCTTTGAATAAAATGATTTACACACTTCAGCCAAGTTAAAATGTTGTAATGGTTTATGAGAGATCTATGTGTAGAGCCGGAACTGATAGTAAGAAGAGGTCAAAAAAGCATATTCGAGTAATATAAATAAAAAGTTTTGTCACTGGTAGATTTTTTTAATGTCTCGGTACATTTTAATGATATGCCTAGCAAAATCTTTGACTAATTTATATATCATAGTACTCAATGTGTAAATAATTTTACATTATATCATTAAATGTACCTATTTATTATTTTGTAAATTATAAATACTATAAATTAATTCTACATTTAACACTATAAATGTTTAATATTATTTCTATAATATAACTATTTGATAATTAAGTTTTTAATGCAAACCCTCAATAATATATAAAGGAAATAATATCAGAAAATATTAATTTATGAAATTCATTTTAGCCAACATAAGTATAGTTAGGTAACAGTTATAAAATATTAGATTAAGAACTTCATTTAAGCCATTCGATAGAGTTAGTGGAATCTCCTTATGATGATAGATACAATACAATTATAAAAATACTAGATTTAATTTCATGTATTCATAATTTGAGTACTAGGAAATTAGGATTCAGCTTTGAATAGATAATATCAATACCAAATAAATCATTTTAGAACTAACTGTTTATTAATATTTTCAACCCGCCTCGGTGACATAGTTAGCTAACGCGCTAGTTTCATATTGAGCTAGATTGCCGAGGATGGGGAGATCAAGTTTCGAATCTCGTTCGGGTGAATTGGGGGGTTCCTTAATGGTTTTCCACTTTCTCTATACGCAAATGTGGGCTAGCTTCCTCTAAATTTAACCATCTCAATTCCATTAGTGTAATTGGTACTTAAGCGTGTAAACAGAACGGGTAATAAGACGTGGTGCTAAATAAACATGTCATTAGCTTTATCATGGATATGTCATTAGTTTTATACTAAAATATTGTATTTATTAATGAATATATCACTGAAAAATCAATAGTAAAATTAAATAATTAGATTTAGCTATTTATTTTTTATCCATCCTCACTTTCAATGAATTATACAATAACAATTAAATAGAACTTATATTATTTTTATCACTACTAAAAGTATAGTACCAAAATTAACTATTTTAATTATTTCAAGTTATTTAGAAAAGTTATTTTAATTTAAGTATACTTTTGGACAAATAAACATTTATAATTTAAAATATCAAATAATGTAAAAGGGAAACCTTCTGATGTTGAAGTTACACAAATTATGAAACATAAAAATGAATTATATTCTAAGTTTTAATTGTGGCTATTGTTATTCAAATTAGTAAATACGAGCCCCCCCTCCCCCCCACAAATATATAGGTAGTAAAATATTTACGTTAATTAAATAAAATAAAAGGTTCGTGTGAAATTTTAAGTGACGAATGTATAGTCCTATTAAACATTTTAATAAAGAAATTGTACCACACTATAGTACGTTCTATCTCTAATCGTATCTTATAGTTTGAAACAAAATTTTGGGAAACCTGTTATTCCTTAAATATAAAAAATTAGTTATAAATTAATATTTTCCATGTAAATATATGAATGGAATACCCATTTTAAATAATGGTCATCAATAAACTACTAATAAATGTTTTTATAAATACATTTTCGGTGCAATTTACATTGTAGGAATCATCCCAATATATTATTTCTGGATCTATGTTCGAGCAATTAAAAAAAAAGATCTAAAATTTGTACAAATTAGTTGTCAATAAACTACTCTTAGCTTTAGAGATAAAAGTAGATTAAAGCTCTCTTTTCATGTTGTGAACACCAACAACTTAAATATAGGTGTTGAATAGAATTAATCAAATCGTTTTTTCTGTAGCCTCAGATATAAATATAATTCCTGCATAGTAACTATAGCCAAATATCCTAAACTTATTTTTTCCGACATTTTATAAATGTATATCAATGAAAATACTTGTTTAAAAGTGAGTTTAAACAAATTTAAACTGGCTAGCTAAATAATGATTAGATATTACTAGATAAGCCCATGCCTAGTAAATATAAAATGTATTGTCCATATTGGCCATTCAATAACTAATAGCAATATTATTTTATATAACAATTTAATTTGCTATATTAATTATCCAATAACCCATTTTATATATAAACTCAATGGTTTGAAAGAAACATTTAAATTACTTATGCAAAAACTACTCGATATTCTATCATTGCCAGAAGTATATATTTAAAAATAATCTAAGTATAAAAACTTCTTTTAATACATATTTCAATCAACTTTAAAATCAATTTAAACTTAAATGAAAGATATATTTCTATAAAAATGTATTTTTATTTTTAGATATTCACATCTTCCCGTAATATTTATAAATTACAAAAACCTGCTAATTTCTTAAAGAAATTATCTATGTTAAAGTAACTATGTTTTGGGAATTCATGTATTGTTATAATACGTGAAAATCATCACAGTTGGTTTAAGGTTTCAGTTCGGGTTAATATATTTACGAGTGGTTTTCAACTTGTAATTAATCATTATTTTTTTAACATATATTCTACACTATAATGCAGGTGCACTTCCTCAAATGTATTTTCTTCCATATCCCTTTTTTAATTCAACTATAATGGAAAGTATAATGCATTAAAACTTTTTTTAATGCTTCTATTTTTTTGATGATATACATGGCTTTTCCACTAATCAGGTTTTCTTTACCCTCTTTCAATGCAGATTTTCTCTCGTTCTCTTTTATTTTCCTGTTGAAGAAGGAAAAACGAATTTGATCTGAGTTTCCTCCTGTAGGTTACCCAATGGGATATTCACGTCGTGAAAGGCGTGGATGAGGTAGCCTTTCATTTGTCTTTAGAAAACTACAGAAAAGTAGGGAGGAATATTCCCGAGAGGCTTTTGAGAGAAGCAGGAGGAGAAGAAGAAGAAGAAGAAGAAGGGAAGGGGGTGAAAAAAAAAGGAAAGGAGAATTTAATGTTACAAGAAAATATCGAGGAAAAGATGGCAAAAGAAGAAACAGCATGGCGGGTTGGCGGGTGTGGGGGGGAGAAGGAGTTTAATTCAAAGTGAATGTTCCTGTATACTAGGGAGAGGGACTGAGAGCTTTATTTTTTATTTATTTTTTGTTTTAGGTTTTCTAATTTGAATTTAACCTAAAAGTAGAAGAAGGGAGACTTTATTGATGGAAGAGAATGGGGTGAAACCAGCCAAACGAAAATTACACTAGAGATAATTATAAGGATAGAAGAAAGGAACGTTAATTATTTTCAACCATAAAAGTTTCTTTAATTAATAAAATATATACTCATCAATCAAAAGGTAGCAAAGATTTGAATAGTTAAAATAATATATACAAAATCACTCTACGTTCAATATACTTAAATTACAACACACGCTATCATAGTGCTTTTAAAACCATCCAGTAATAAGGAAATCATTATATTAAATATGCGACTGATCATGCAATATTAAACGTAGATATTTCATTTGTGACATTATAATTTTCAATAAATCTCAAATTATAAAAGTAAATAAAAATGATATGTTTTGAAATTTAATTATTTTTAATGTTGTTTGAAATATTTTATATTCATGAAGGTGTGTTTACGATTGAACATTTATCAAAATATATCCATAAAAGAGTAGAATAATTTCCAAACTATTTTATATGATAAATTAAATAGAGTTCACTTTGTTGTGTAATGTTAGGTAATAAAGTAATAGGTAAAAAGAATAAAGAGTTGATTGAGTCTTTTTATTATAATGTCACTCACACATTTTGCACAAGTTAATAAACTTAATATACAGCGTGTTTGGAAACTCATAGCCCAAACTGCACAAATAGCTTGTTTGAACCAAAATTAATACAAAATAATTATACACTATCATCCGGAAAACTATGCTAATACCATTAAATTGTGTTCAAAGTTTCGGCGTAGAGTAACGGGAGAAAAAGGCTGTCAAGCATGCGTGTACAACAAGTTTCGTAGGAGCAAGGCGCGTGGCACTGCACACGTAATAATGGCAAGTACTGTACTTTATGCTTTATGTGATGTGGGACCGTTAATAATATGACCCTCAGAACTTAATCGCATTTCTAGATGGACTGGTGTGGTTTTATTATTAATTGTGGGGTGTTCTGCTGCCGTGCTCCAAGATGTTTAGGTGTGTAGTGCCACGCGCCTAGCTCCTATGCAACCTGTTGTACTGGCATGCTTGAATAGATTTGCTCTTCCGGCGCTGTAGACCGAAACTTTAGGCACTATTTAATGTTTTTAGCATCATTTTACAGATGTAAGTGTATAGGGTTTTGTATTACTTTTTGTTCAA
The DNA here is from genome assembly GCA_902151455.1 of Timema bartmani. Classification (NCBI taxonomy): domain Eukaryota; kingdom Metazoa; phylum Arthropoda; class Insecta; order Phasmatodea; family Timematidae; genus Timema; species Timema bartmani. The sequence continues at coordinate 180,710 of CABFWB010000328.1, read as the reverse complement.
ACAAACTATATGTGCATTTTGGGCTAAGAGTTTCTGAACACTCTGCATATAGTCTCTATTTCCTTTTAACACTTCGCCTATCACTGTATTTTGGACATAAGTGAGCTAACTGATTTATTTTTTGTAAATATGCCAATTTTTTCAAGATTCTGCAATATCTTCATTGAAAATACTTACATAATAAACACAGTAAAATATATACTATTTAAACCTCAGCCTTATGATCTAGAGTCAATATACAGACTTAAGACGTTGAAACTCTCAAAGGTCATTTCTATCAATTCTAAAACACAAATAATATACAAATTAGACCTTTTTTATATATGTATCATATTAAGGATCATCTTTTTATAACAATTGTATCCAGATTTTTATGATAAGTCATCTACAGGACATGTGTTATGAGAAAATTAAGCTTTTATGTTATAATTATGTTTGGAGTTTAAAATCACGTTAACTCAATTAATTAAACATCTATATTAATCATCGTAATTACTTTTATCAGAGTTATCTTTAAATACTTTTGGTTGCCAAACTAAATAAATTAAGTGATTTATCAATAATTAATAATATAATCACATTAATTTATAGATGCCACTTTTTTATGAGAAGACAAAACTTTAAATTAGATACGAATTATTAGTGTGAACAAAGTACAAATATATTATAGCATATTTTGAACCGATTTTCTAATTTCTTACAAACTTCCCTATATTTTACTAACACATTTTATCTTAATTAATTGAGAAACCCTAGACTTGCCTGCTGATGACAGCTATATCGGGTTAGAATCCCGGTCGGTTATACTGAAGTTTTTTTTTATCATAAATGGTTTCCCACTCTCCTTCCAATCAAATGTGTGTAGATTACCTTTAAAATGTTTCCTTCCTCATCCCTACCCCATTATAGTAATGATCATATATGCATATAACCTGAACAGTTAAGTAAGAGCATCTCCACGCCTCTAAACCATCTTAGATGAACAGGTATTAAGACACTGTGGTAGTAAGATAATAATTGAGAAACCTTATATTAACCTACATTAACTAAAAAAAAAAAAGATTTAATATATATCGAAATGGACTGATAATATATTTGATGAAAATTTTAAATGTATTATATCAATACTAAACAACACTGTAATTTCCATTTAGTTTTTCTATAATTGAAACATTTATAATAATAAACCATTTAGTTCCTATGGATACAAGTATTAATATTGTTATTCTATTATAAAACATTATAAGTTTTTTATTTTGTCTAATGACGAATATATTATATAAATTTTTTTTTTTAGTATATTTTAATATCTAGCTTAGAAATAAATTAAACTTATCAAGATCTATCGTAGGATTGATTGCCTATAGGTTTTATAGTTAAATGTAATTGTAATATAAGTTAATCACAATAAATATAATATATTTGGACATAATGATTAATTTTCCTTGGCATTACTTGACTATTTTATGCCGGGATCACGATCAACTTAACGTAACTTAACGTAAAATACCTCCTCGTATGTTTAAATGGAAGCGATCACGATGCAGTTAACTTAACGTTCACTTCCAGTTAACTTAACGTAAGAGATGTCCTGGGAGGTCTTTTACTTTAAGTGAACGTTACTTGAAGGGTATCACGTGATCTAGCCAGCCAATCATTATGCGAGTGACGTCAACAGGGATATTTAGTAACTCATTTGTTGGTATTATGACCTATGTTTACTCTTTAGCGTAAGTTCTAGTGATCAGACATCGAAACAAAATAATTAAACTAAAATAGGAGAGCTAAATTTATCAAAAAAGTTTTGTTATAGATATTTATTATATCGATTGAAAACTGTAAACATTCACAGATCATCACTGTAAAACTAGTACAAATCACAGATCATACTCGAGAATTAAGATGTTTGGCTCGAGTTGCTACGTTAAGTTACGTGAATCGTGATCACACGTACATAAAGTTAACTTTAAGTGAACGTCACGTTAATCTAACGTTGAGTTGATCGTGATCCCAGCATTAGAATGCCTATTTAGTTACAAGCTAAACCTCTCTTAATAAAGAAATTTTGACTAACGCGTGGTAGATTTCACTGCTTATTTAAAGAATACTTGATATTCAAATGACCATTTAGCTTTTATTTCCTGCACTGGAGTTTAAGTCATACAAATATTGATAAAAAATATAATTCTAAACTTAATCATAAATACTATTACATTAGTATTAAGCTCCCACTTTTGGTCACGCGTTTAAATCATCAGTTTCGTCTGACTTGATGGTTATCTGAAGTTCGGGAATCGAATAGCAGCTAGGTGTCTAAACAATAGCACTTTATATGGTCATTCTATGAAATTCTGTGCATTCATTAACTTCACTCTTTTGATCCTGTGTGTTAATTTATAGTAATAAGATCCATGATAGAAAATAATGGGATATTAACATAATTTTGTATTCAGTAGCAACATTGATAATTGTTGCCCTCTCACGTTAAATATAACATATTTTGATCCAGGCAGAAACTTAGGGGAACAAATAATATCATGTAAATGATAATATAAATCTAGACTGTTTCCAGTAAGATTGTTATATTTTCACAAGAAGTGATTTTTCCCGAGAAAGATATATATAAATATATATATGGTATTTATTCTTTCAGCAATCTGAAGTCAAACGTCAATATTGCGAAGCTGTTACTCGGCTTCATCTCATCTGAAGTGAACTAAAGAAGAAGAAGTAGAAGCAGTAGCAAGACAATACAAACGCTAATGGACGTGGCTACTCCCCTCTTCCACCCCCAACACCAACCCTTTTTCCACGTTCAGCTATTACACAAATCTTCTCTTGCTCCCCCCCCCCCCC
>CABFWB010000328.1:126324-177788 GCA_902151455.1 Timema bartmani | reverse complement strand
CCCCCCCCTCTTTACTCTTGCCTTACCACCCCATCAGCCTCTTACGAAGTTTCTAGTTTCTTCCAACTCACGCCATCTTCTTTTCTCCTTCGTGTTTCCAAGTCAATATTTTCAAAACCAAATTAGTATTATGAAAAGTAGGGGGATAATTATTATTTCCCAATAAATAATTCTAATATATATATATTAATCATATTAATCTATTTTTAAGTGTCTACATTCCTTTCGACTAACTATTGACAACCGCTCCGGTAGGTACGGATAATACATGTATATCATGTTGAATCTGGTTTGTTAGTGACTAGGAAGTCGTCGCCATAACCCAGCCACCTGTACTGAAGTTCGGGTTTTTAGAAATAAATTCCACCAGCCCTCCACGCAAATGGAGGCACAGTACGTTTCCTCTAAATTATACATTCCTCAACCCTTTCCCTATTAGAGTAATTAAATTCGTCTAGCCCAGAATATAGAAAGACTCGGTGTAGGAAGAATAAATTGTATATTAAAATAATCTAAAATTTTAAAATTTATTAAATACCTGAATTTTAATATACAAACAAATATTTTATAAAATAACTAGGGTTCAGGGGTTGTATCTGTCCCCGATGGACGAAATTTATTATTTACCGGCTGTTTCTATCTATTTTTACATTTTTCAAAACAGGAGGTCCAATTTTGTTCACGGTTCTGCCAGGTTAAGGGGATTTATTCGTTTCCAGTTTAAGATTTTTCTCATAAAGAGGGAATGCTCTATGGGCGAAAAATGTCTATAGCTCCTTTCAGGTGATCGAGTTATTCTGACCTACCCTTCCCCCTGGGGCAATCCCATTGCAAGAAATGTCAGTTTATAAATTTTGGGGTTAATTAAAGTACTCAAGTAATTATTGTGAGAAGATTCAGCTTTGTTTTTTAGTATGTTTCAGAAAAACTTTGAACATACAAACAGACACAACTTCGCTTTTATCATATAGATAACTTAGGGAAAACCTAATAGTTAATTTAATGAAAATATATTTCTGAGAATGCCCAATCTTTTTAATGAGGATATCTATCTTCCTTTTTTTGAGACTACAGATCATTATTAAACTATAGGCCTAATTGAAAACTAGCTTTAACACATCGATAACGCTAAGTCCACTCTCTAATTCATTAATTCATCACGGTGATAGGTTGTAGAACCCACGAACATGATTTTGATTGACATAGATAATAACGAGAAAAAGGATTATTGTTTATCTAAGACTACATTCTCTAGTTGCCGAAATGATTAATTTTCTTTCACTTTATTTCCACTCTTAATGTAAACATATATTTAGTTTATAATAACATTCAGACTAAGGTTTCTCCTAAATTGGTTGGAATTGTCTAAGGAACAAATTTTTTAAAAGTTTTGAGCATGATCAAATTTTCACTAAACTTCTCTGACTTACTACGATCAAAACACAAACACAGAAAAATATACTTATAATTAAGATCAAGCGTTTTGATAATAATATTTCAGTACCAATATTTATTTATGATATCCTTTAAAACGTGACTATAAATTTATAATAATATTTTGGATACATATTTAGATAAATTTGGAAATTGTGGGTACTACTTGTTTGAAATTTTTTAATAATGGGATTTACCAAATAAATAATATTAACTAAACCAACAAAATTATTTTTAAGAAATAGGTTTTTTAAACATCTTTCATGGACTTTCTTTTTGATTCTCGCCTGTACCTTATTTATCACTTCCAACGAACTCCATCTCTCAGATAAAACTACCTTGCTAGGCTCTACGATACAGACAATATAACATGTTAAATCATCAATAGTTTAATCTGAGGCTGGAAGTAGCCTAAGTTTATAGAATAAGGAAATATTTAATCGAGATTCATTTTATATGTCATGATGTTTTTTGAAGTAAAATAAAAGAGTTATAGAAAATTATAGAAATAAAGTGAAAGAAGTAAATATATTGAAAGAGACGTAGATAAATATAATAAAGTAAATCCAAATATAACTAGCATTTAAGAATAAAGCCACAAAACCACATCTAACATCCTAGGTTCAAGTACTGATATTGATTGGCCTATATTTATTTTAAAAGAGAAACATTTAGCATCTTAGCATAAATTTCTTTTTCATATACTTTGGAGTTTTATAAATAATTGACAAAATATGTATTCTTGCTAAATAATTAATTAACTAAGCCTCTTCTATTGTTTGGTGGGGGGTGGTGGTGGGGGTTATTCTCTGATATTTATGCCAATTTAAATTAACATAAATAGAGGCGTGTTTCTTAAGTAAGTACCAACAGTTGATATCTCAAAATAGACTGGACTGCCAAAGATAGAAATAACGGGGCTTGATCCCAGTAGGGTGTACTGAAGGTTAGTTGGACGTGGTGCTAAAACACATACAAGTTAGTTGCCGCACATACACAAGCTCTACCCAGCCCACCACATTACACTCTATCCCTATCTTGAACTAGCTCTATCCAGTCTAGCTAATTACACCCTATCTCTTATGGCCACATTCTAATGTTATCTTCCATTTGAATCCAGGTCTTATCAATGGTCTCTTCACATTAGATTTACAAGTCAATACCACGAACAAGGTTCTATATTCTCCCATTGGAACTGCATATCTTGCCCACCGTAATCTACGAGACTTTAGTACACTAACAATGAGTACAGGGTATGTAACTCATCATTATGTAACATTTTCCATTCCACTCTTCAAGCAGCCACAACCATCATCTCACCCAGAAGCCAATACAAATATCTAGACCGTGTATCTCGCCTCCAGCAGGAATGTCCAGAATTTAGCCGCAGGGAAAAAGAGGAAAAAAAAACCCCGTCTAACATTAACTTTTCCATAATCATACCCCGGCTACTCTTTAGTCACAAATTCTTTCCATCCTTTACTGCTCATTAGCTATGATCTCCCTCCCGATCTTCTTCAGTCTTTCTCTATATAAAACTTCACCTGTCATCGATCCCAGAGCTCCTCCTTCCCACGCCAAATATTCAGCACCTCCAGTAGAAAACCTATCTTTCCCAACAGATCGTAGCACTTTCAACTCTTAAGACTTGGATTTTTTGCATTTTTAAAAATTAGATTCACGTTTATCGCTAAATATTTATTTTAAATTTAAATACTAGCGTGCATATTATTGTTTCGGGAATTATTATTCAATAATTATTTAAAAAAATTGTATAAATTAATATTAATATAAATGAACATGTTTAAAAATTAAATAAAAAAATACTCTCAATTATTGTTTACCTGAATGTTTGTATTGCACCAAGAAGTTTTTGTTTAGTTTTGTATTCGCTTGAATTTCATTTAAAATCTAAATAAATTATGAAAACTTTTTCCTTTGTTCTAACAATAATGAAATTTAACCGTTTCATTGATTTTGGAGCCTCCTGTCGTTATTTCCATGGAAAGCAATACTATAAATTATAACACGGAGAAACATATATAGTAGAAGATGTTGTAGCACTAATTAAAATACTCCAAGACAATGAAGCGGCCCTCAACAAATCCATCACTCTCTCTGCTTCTTTGTGAATATTTCCTTCCCCCTTTCCATCTTTTTCCAACACTCCACCACGCCCTCCTTCCATTCAACTTTCTGTTGAATTGTGAGTTAAGGGGTGGGTGTTATATTTTAATTAAAGTTTTCCAGGATGTTTGAAGGAAAGAAGAGAAATATGTGCAAGAAGGGAAAGAAATGTTTGAGATAAGAATAACGAAAATAAAAAAATCAGTCTAAGAAGAAGTGAAAATGGAATGAAATTGCTGTGGAAACATTTCTATATGAACTTACAACATAGGAATACATGGATATTCTATTATGTAATGTATACATTATAATATATCTACAATATATAAAATACATTTTGTCTTATTTTTATATAATATATAAATATTATTACTAATTATGTATAATATATATTATATATTGCTATACATACTAATCTAAATACAAGTTGAATAAAATTTTTACTATAATTATAATTATAATAATAAAAATATTATTTTTATTATTATTATTATTATTATTATTATTATTATTATTATTATTATTATTATTATTAATATTATTATTATTATTAGCACCGCGCCTTACTACCCGTTTGGGCTTTACACACAAAAATTTAAATTACTTAATAACTGTATAAACAATTAAATTAGTAGAATATATATTTTTATATATTTATATCACTAAATATTGGTTTCTAATTATATTGATAATTATTTATTAAGATAAGACATTTCTAAACATGAATCCAATTTTATTTTAAGAAGTTCTTATAAATTACACAAGCCGATTTTATATTTATTGTTTCTTATTACAAAATCCATAATCAATATTATAAATTTATAATATACATTCATTGTAAATGAACATAAAAAATAAAATCGTCTATAGTATTTAATAATATATGCTTTAAATTTGTAATAAGTGTAATATTATATAAGCAAATGTCTCACCAAGTTTATAATACGATGCTCAAATAACTTATATCAGTGTCTCACATTATTAAATATGATTTCTCATTGATTTTGTAATATTTTATGTTAAGATATTCTAATGTTTATGTTTGTCAAAGTATTTTATTTATAGCTGTGATTAGATGTTTTCGTTTTAGTTTGTTTGGTTTTTCTAAACAGACCTTTGTTTTGAAATCAACAAAGCAATACTAAGACAATTTGATCCTTTATATGGGATATGCTACTTAGCTTGTAATACCTTTAAATGATTACAAAAAGAAGAAACTACATTGTTATTAAGAATATTTATACCAATGTAAACTCTCTCATTTGTTTTAAAAAATAAAAATACTGGCTTAAAAAAAGATAGCTTGAGTTCATGAAACATTACTTTAAAACCTATGCACCTAATATTGGCTGAATATTAACCAAGTGTTATTTGTTTTGGATTTTTGAATTGTTTACCTGTTACGTTTGACCATAACTTTTTAGTTTGCAAGCCCTCGTTTAAAACTTTCATAAGTTGCTTTAATTGACTAAATTATTATAGTATTTTATGTAGCACAATATCAGCAGTAAAATTGTTAAAAAATGTGTTTTTACCTATTTCAGATGTTCATTCGTGAGTATTAAAAAAAATTAAATTATATTAAATTGTTGCTAAAATTGATACATATAGGCTATGTATGTTTTTAATCACTTGTATAATAACTACAGCTAAAGCACAAGGATACCCCACGCATCCAATCCACCCCACATAGAAAAATAGCAAAATTTTATTTTATTCTTGTTTTAAATTCTTTGCGAAAAATTAACAAAGAGCTATAATTAAATAGAGCTGAAATTAACAACTCTACCATGGAATTGAGCTTGAGACTTACATTTTAAGACCATTTGTATTGTATACAATATTAATCTGAATTTGTTGGGTGTATCTAGCCGTCGTAAAAAAAAAGACTTAAGGACCCAGATCTCAATGAGAAGAGGTTTGACAGAGTGTATTAAATTTTAATGGAATTGAAGTGATTCAAAGTATATGTCTGAGTGATCACTTCTACACAAAAAAATTAAATAAACTTGTCTATTTTTAAGCCGAGACCTTTTTTATCTGAACCCACCCACACCAGAGATCATATAATATAGAATGCCACGCACGCAAAGTACTGGGTTGTCTATGATGGGGAGATTTCAATTTGAATCATGGCTTAATGAACTGGAGAGTGGTTTTGATAAAACTTTTTTCTTCGAAGTTTTCCCATTTTATCTTACCGTAGCTTAGCTTTCTCAAAAAAAAACTACCCTTCTATTCCCTACTGAGAATGAGGCTCACGTTAAATAAAAAAAGAAAAAAATATATATATGTGTTTGAACTTATGAACCTAAACATAAAATAGTATAACTAAACACCCGCCTCGGTGGCGTAGTTGGCTGACGCGCTAGTCGTGTTGAGCCCGACTGCCGAGGACGGGGAGACCGAGGCTCGAATCTCGGTCGGGTGAACTAGGGGTGGTTTTTCCTAAATGGCTTTCAACTCTCCCTCCACGCAAATTCGGGCTCACTTCCTCTATTCAACCTTCCCAATTCCCAGTTCATTAGCGTAATTAGTGCTTAAGCGTATAACCTGAACTGGTAGTAAGACGCGGTGCTAAATAATAATAATAATAATATAACTAAACTAGCCCTAGGTATTTCCTAGACATATGTCAGCTGAGTGTTTTTATTTTAATAATGATTTAATTATTATTATTATTAATAGCACCGCGTCTTACTACCCGTTCGGTTTATACGCACTTACGCTAATGTGTAATGGTAGGGTGATTGTGAGACGAAATGGAGGACCTACAGTTTAACGTGGGATCCGAACCACGGCGGAGACCTGGCATTCCTCACATTCACAAATTGTGATTAATACACGTCTTGTCAGAGGTGAAGGAAGGGTTTGGCAATCAGATAAATCTGTGCCGGGACCGAGGATTGAACCCCGGACCCTCAGCACAGAAGTCTGACACCTTACCCCTATACCACCAGGTCACCTAATGTTTTAATTATATACAGTTAATAGGATATGTGACTTCACAAAAAATTAATATATTTATCCCTTATATATCTAATCATAAAGTAATCTCACCTAAAAATTTAGAGCACTTCTGATTCCTGGAAGACTTTTTGTTAAATCTAAACTCTGAGATGTGTTAGAGTTACCATTTTTAATAAATTAAAGAAAAAAATTATTAAGACGAGATATCTTACAAAAAAAAAGAATTAAGCAATCATATTCATTAACAGTTGATTTCACGATTGTTTCTATAAATAATTTATACATATAAATTTATAGATAGACAACGTATGGATTCATATTACACCGCAAGTGTTTTCCTAACAATATGTTGTACAATATTCTTTGTTTCCTGTAAATGATAGTCTTTCAAAAATATTAACTAGAACTAACTTCACAGCCATCAAAAGGCTTGTCGAAACTAAACGTTTTTCAAAATGAATCTTATACAATGCTTCACAAACAGAAAATATACAAATATATTGCTAGAATTCTTATAAAGATGGAAATCGTATAAAGAGTTACATTTCAGAGTTCCAATAAAAGTGTTTTGTGATATTACTAGTATAACACAGGTTTATACTAGTAGGCCTCACTAAATAAACTTAAATATTTACCTTTCCCTATAGGAAACTTATATTTATATAAATGTTTAAGGGCTGTGCTAAAATATTATTAATCATTCATTAAAGATTAATGTATCATTTAGTATGCAATATAATGTTAAGACCCTTTAAAAGAGAAAGTAAATAGCAATTAGGATCATTCTTAATCAGCTTCGATGAATAAAAAACATATTATTTTAATCGTTTTGTACCGTTTTACACTATAAAAAACGTTTATAAACCTTAAAATTAGTTTTGAAAGTTTATAAACAATATTGTTTCTCTAGGCATTCCTAATCAGCTTTAAGGCGTTACGTTATTTCTAAGGAAACCTTGTTCTTTGAAGATGTACTCAATAATCTGTGCAAAAACAAACAAAACAAGTAATATAAGGTGTTTATTTATTCATCATAGTTTATTAAGACTGAGGCTATTTTATATTTAGTTTTTTTTAAAGGGTTTTAACTTTAAATAAGAATAATAAATGACTTTAAACTCTTTAATGAATTATAATCAATATTTTAGTACAACCCTTAAACATATATACCAATATAAGTTCTCCATAGCAAAAGGTAAATATTTAAATATAAAAGAAACACTAGCTCCTTGTTTATTCCTAAGCATTGCTAAAATTTATTTAATATATTTAGTATCAGAGTAATTTAATGTTATTAATAAAGATACATTTATGTTTTTGCTGTTGTTTACTACATTGTGTTGTTATCTTAATTTAGAGTAGAAATCGTTTGTAGTAAAAACCTTAATTTTATAAAATACAAAATAATATATTTGTATATTTATTCATATATAAAAGTAATAAAAATAATAAATCTGTTTATTTATTCATATATACAAGTAATATAAATAATATGTATGTATAAACAAATATATGTGTACTTATATCAAATATGTATGTATATATATAAAGATTCATACATATATATCACATATTTATGTATATAGAAATATTCATGCATAAATATTAATATTTTTGTAAATTATTTATATATTTACGTATATTTTTTAAAAGAAAAATATTTATCAGTGGTGATTTAAAAAATAAATATTGAATAAAACCTTGAATTCCCAAACTAGATTACCAGGGGATAACAACCCTCTGTACTTAAAATTTAACTTTGGCCCCAGAAATGTCAACTTTTAATTAGTTTTAATTAACCCCATCTTATTCTTAGATAAAATATTAAATTATCTTAAACACCACTCAGGAACCAACCAAGAGCTAATATATCTCTAGCTATCTCTAGTATCCACATGAGCACGTACAATATATTCGTTTCTATGTTTAAGGGCTTTATTATGAATCGTTTAAAACTTATTATAAAATGACGTGTCATTTAGTATTCAATCTTAAATTAAGACTCATAAAGAAGTAATAAGAAATCAAACTCATTCGCAAGCAATTAGGCCTACAATGGATTGAAATATCAAACCAGTCCACCCAAACGAACTGGTTCTCCAGCGTTTTGTAGAATCGCAGTAAAGTTTTGTAGAATCACAGTAAAGTTTTATAGAATCATATAAAAACTTGAGAGCACTTAGTTATATCATCATCATCATCATCATCAGTATACACAATTTCCTGCCACTGGCAGGGTCTGCCTCGAACTATTTCTATATATAACTATATAAAATGTTGTTAAAGTTAAAGAAAATTGCAAGTATTCTTCGTTTCTCCATCTTTTAAGAATAAGGATATAAATTAATAAAAATATATATTTGAAAGCTGAATGATATATTTTTATTTCCCCTTCCATAATTTGAACGTTGCATGACTAAATATCATGTAAACAACCTCAATCCAATTTCCTAGAGCAATGTTATATATTTCTTTTAGTACCGCATCTTACTAACTAACTAACACTAATGGTTAATTGAGAGGAAGTGCACCAGCATTTGCATAGGGGGAGAATGGTAAACCATTTAGAAAAAACCACATCCAGTTCACCCGACCGAGCCACTCAAGTGGATAATTATATAATTTAATGTTTTTAGCACCGCGTCTTACTAACCGGTCGCGTTATACGCTTAAGTGCTAGTTACACTAATGGATTAGGAATTTGGGAAGGTTGGATTTAGAGGAAGTGAACCCGCATTTGCGTGGAGGGAGAGTGGAAAACCATTTAGGAAAAGCCACCTCCAGTTCACCCGACCAATATTCGAACCTCGATCTCCCCGTCCTCGGTGGTCGAACTCAACACGACTGGCGCGTTAGCCAACTACGCCACCGAGGCGGGTCTGGTAATTATATAGTTAATGCCTTAAGTATAGTTCTGTTTTTTCTTGACATGACCAAATAAGTTAATTTATGTTTTCCTTAGATAATTTTGACAATGAAATCATGTGAATATTAAAAATATGAATGATGTTTGAGTGTTTCTAAAATGTATCTTATTTTTATTTTATGCACCGCTTCTTAGTATCCGTTTGGGTTATACGCTTAGCTCTTTTTAAAAATGGTAAGAAATATAATATGGGCCACACGCCAACACACTCAAGGAATGAAAATGTTCAGGTTTATTGTCAATCATCCTGTACAATAAAAATAATGATAGCTCCTTCAACCCGTAAAATCACGTGTTCGGTTCGCCATTCATCGCATCTTGTGCTCACATGGTCTGAACCCATGACGTAAGCCTCCCTGTCGTAGTAAGCTAGATGTGGGCGTGTTTCATTCTCCTACAGTCGACCAAGTTTAGTGCAAAACTACTTGCCGTGAAGTGAACTGTTTGGGTTAACGGAAATGCATAGAAGGTGAAAGGGTGGGGGTAGGGCTTAGGGGATGGGTTTAGAAGGGTGTTTTGGAGGAGGTTAGGTGGGGGAACGTGATGGGGTGGTATCTTCTCCACCAGTCCTAACCATAAGGGTTACATCCCAACCCACTACTTAGTGGCGGGATACAGTAGACGGTACCAACGTGTTTGCGACCACATTCTCAAATAGGTCTAGCCTTGCAGACGTTTACTTTAAGTTCGTAAGTTTTCTTAGAAAACTTATATATTTTGTATTTCCAAAAGTAGCCCGGAATTAAATTTACGGCTTCAGATGTATAGTTTCTGTAATTCTAGCATTATCACTTATATTTAATTATTTATTAATATAATCATTGAACAAAATGTTTGAAATAAATAATGATAGGATATAGCAATAGGTTTTTTTTTCTATTCAATGAATTACTTACTGGAAAATATTTACTGGACCTACAAGTGATTCATTTTGAGAAATTTAAATTAATCTTTAAATAATAATGAGTTAAAGAGCTAATTTAACAACTGCAATACGATGCTGATTAATATTAATGAAAATGTATAGTTATAAACAAAATATATTAGACAGTTTAAATTTATTCATTTTATAATATAAAATTGATATAAACATAGTTTTATTTAAATCTCTTTCAAAATATATTTTCTCCAAAGATAGAAAAATAAATTTAGTTATAATTTAGAAAAGTTAATTATAGGCTATCCAATTTCCTTTTGAGAATATATGTTTAGTGCAAATGATTGAAATAGTAGGCCTACTTAAACTTTAATTTATTGTATTATTAGGTGTTCTGTCATACGACAGGTCTGTTTGTCAGCGAACTTAGACCGCGAATGCACCCTGTCCTCTGCCTCCTCCTTGTGCGCCCAAGCATTAAAGCTAGGAAAATGAGAAGATTAAGAATATAATTGAGATTAAAATTTATGTAGTTGACATATTTTCTACCCTGAAAACTAAGTAGTTAAGGATTATAGTAGGTCAACATTTAAAAACGTAATAAATAGCCTATTTTATTAAAGTTTATTACATCATAACTAAAAATATTGTTTATATGATATAAATACTTCAATATTTGGTTGTCTAACGAGAACTTGCAGGCACACTACTTGTAAACTAAATTTAATTCTGACACTAGGACAATTATTATGCATGCTTGACGCCAAGCTATTTACTGATTGGTTAACACAATAAAACATAATATTCACACCTGGGATTAAATGAAGTTAAATAAGTTTGTGGTGAACTACAACTTTGTATAATTAGTTGCGGGAAACAGGTTAGTTTAAGCTGATATAAGTAGGTAAATTTTAAATAAATGGTTGATTCATTTTAGAAAACTTTTAATAAATATATCGAAAAATTTTAGTGAATTTATGTTTTGGTATTTTAATATTTAAAAAAATCGCAAATGTTATTAATGAATAAAAATTAAAAATGACAAGCTACTGGCTATCTTTAATTAGTCTTATATGCTATAGGTTTATTAATTAAATTATGATATTTAGAAACACACTTTTAATTAAAATATCATATAATAAAGTTGATATGATGATAATTAGCTACAGATGAATATGGATAGGCTACTTTTATGCTCAAATATTATTTTAATGTAAGCTTTGTTAGAATGTAATTTTTAAGTTATTGTTGATTCGGGTTTTATATTTAAAATAGCTTACAACATAAAATGACCTAAAGGAATAAAATGTTTCCTCAACTTCTAGATAATGATTTAATTATACATTAATCATATGCAAATAAACACTTCAACAAAATGTATTTTATTTAAAATATAAATGTTATTTTTAATATATAACATGTTTGTTATTTACTTATTTATACCCTTTCATATTGTATCCTTCTTTTCTAAATGGCTGCGTACGGGAATCTTTTCCAAAGAAATGAAAATATTGCCATTACATTATTGTTGATACTAAGCGCGTTGATACGCTCAGCTCCCCGATAAATCCATGAACAGAAATGGCGGAGAATGACTCCATGAGTAATAGGGGGTGACGCTGGACTAACACCGACGCCCGATACTGGTGAACGGAACATTACAAGCCCATATAATATATCCAAAGATGAGTTTGAAAATTAAAAAAAACAAAAAAAAAACACGATATGATAAAAATAATTCATTTATTGGATGATATTGTTTATGATTAAATAATTTTAGGAGAATATAATCTCCATAAATTTTTTTTTTAAAATTACCTTTACTAAAAATTAAAAGTGGTGTTAAATATATTTAAACTGATTATGTGTTGCCAAAATGTATTCTAACTACATATTAATTACTAATAAACCCGTATACTGAACAATTATCTGTTTCGTTACTGTGTCATTGTAGTTGCCTTAGGATTCTGAGCTTAATACTTAAAGAGAAAAAACAATATATGCATTGAAATTTTGTTCATAAAATAAATAAGTAGTTAATATATGGTCATGATAGTGTCTTAAAATTTAGTCACAATAGACAGCTAATACATTATTTATCTCATATAGCATTAAAAATAATAATCTGGTTTAATTCACTCTATTGTTAAATAAAATCAAATGCTATTTGTGAAGTTTTACAAAATCATTAAAATATCGCCATAAAGTTAGAGTTTCTTAAAAACACAAGTACTTGAACTAAATGTATTGTATTGAACCTGATCAATACCATATAAATATAATTGCAATTTAAATTTGGTTATGAATTGATTGCTCTGTCGTTTATTTATCTGTCAGATTTTAATAGAACATAAAAACCCTTCTTTTATATGAAGGCATTTCATCAGGGCTAAGTGATGATTTTATTAGATTGAACTACGTACTCGTTATTACATTCTGGAAATGACAATAAACCACTCATATGACTGAAAACATTTTAATGGGGCTAGACATTCTCACATTATTCTCGAGTTTTTTACTATCATCTGTTGAAGTAAAACCCATCACCTGATTAAATCCGCACTGCGTTATCATTAATCTAAATACGATTCCTCCGAAATATGTTTCTTAAGATTTCTTTTAATAATTTAATTATTTGATTTCAAAAAGTTTTTTATATTTAAAAAATTTAAGATATTGATAAAAGTGAGTTTTTTATTTTCAAATAAATATATAATTTTTAAAACATTTAATAAATGTCATAATTATAATTTATGGGTTCATATTGATATAAAAATTATTTACTGGAAAATATTCTAAAAATTGTGAAATATTTAAATGAATGTGTAACTATATTGAGTAATTAAGGCTTTACAAAAACAGATATTAACAATATGTTACTTTTAGTGGTTTAGTAGAAAAATAGTTTTTTGTAAATCAAAACTTTTTCAAACAATGAATATTAGTTTTAATCGATTTCTTCTATTTGATATAATATTTTCTAATAGTTAACATGTCTGAGTAGGTAAGGTAGATTAAAGATAATTTAATCACCCATATTCTTTCTTTAACATATAATGTAATCCCATAGTCAAAAATTATCAACTACTATTATTCAATAATGCTTTAATGTTTATTTCTAAAAAAAATATGATTAATAAATATGTTTAGTCTCGTTGTTTGTTTATATGTCTCAAACTATTTAACAGTTCTATAATTTGTATAAAAATTACAATTATATCACTTAGAATCACAATAAACATAATATATATATTAAAAATAGTAATGTTTTTAAGGTCCAATTTTTTTTAGTATTTTACTTCTCAAAAAATTTTATTTACTTCTTTATCACCATGTCTTGCTAACCGTTCGGGTTGTACGCTTAGATACTAATTATGCTAATGGGATTAGAATTGGGAAGGTAGAATATAGAGGAAGTGAACCATCATTTGCGTGGCGGGAGAGTGGAGAACCATTTAGGAAAACATCCCCCAGTTCTTCCGATCGAGATTTGATCCTCTATCTCCCCATCCTTGGCAGTCTAGCTCAACATGAAACTAGCGCGTTAGCTAACTACGCCACCGAGGCGGGTTTTACTAAATCACTTTAGTTGAATTATGTGATATACATTATCCTAATTTCTGAGCAGACTTTTTCATTCTATTAAAGTAAAATCAATTATTTGTAAAATGTTTTTCAAACAATCAATTATGTTCAGTTCATACATAAAATTTCATATCATTCTCGTGAGGGTAGGCAAAAAACTGTGCATATAGCTAAAAAACAAAAACAACAGCAACTCTGTACTTAATTAATCCAAGCCAACATTTTCCACACATCCCTATCCTTGCATACTCCCTTAGGTTTAACAACATACATACACCAAGGCATACACGCTCTTTTATTTTGAAAACTTAATGTTTCTCTTTTTCACACATTCGTCTAAAACATTAACCACGTCTTATATGGCCTACCCCTTCCCTTTGATCCACACACTCTATTATCATATATTTTCTCCTCCACTCGATCCAAGCTCATCCTCTCAATATGCCCAAACAATAGTAAGACATTTCTTTCACATTGACCTGTTGGATTCCCTTTCAACTCGAACTCTTTCGCACCCATTTATTACTGACTCTGTCCATACAAGTGTTTCTACAAACATTTCTTAAATATCGTATTCTAACCGCATTCACCTTACTCTTGGGTTTCTCCTAACAAACCAACGCTTTACATTTATAAAACAATGTTGGCATTAACACACATTTATTTACTGTCAATAGACTCATTTTACCTGATATTATGCACTGATTCTAATAAAACATAATTGCATTGATTTGATTATATTTATAATAAATATACATCTCTTTCAGCTTTGAATGGAACACGAATTACTTCAAACATGTAGCAATCACCTAAAACTAACGAAATAGTGCTCTGGTCAATGTCAGAAACAGTATATTGCAATTGACGAAATACAAAATCTATAATATATTATATTTCGAAATTATCATCTATATCCATTACATCTTTAAAATGTTTGAGGTAATTTTCTTAGAATACTGGCTCTTGATAAAGGTAATGATACGATAGAAATGTATTTATCATCTTATTAGACATTAATTGTAAAACAGTATGATACACCTTAACTTTGCCTGGTTAAATAAAGCCATTTAAATAAATAGGGGTACATCCGTATGGTATTTTAAGAGTTTAAAAAGAGTATTTTTCTTGACGCGTGACTTTTTTCCGCTAAACCATTCAGAAAGATAATCATTACTTTGTTAAATTACCATGGTATTTATTATATATATTAACTAAAATAATATAGGCAAGCCGACACCATTATAATTTAAAAATCTGTTGTTTTTAGATACTTCTTATTTATAAATAATATTTGTTAAAAAAAATTGCATTTTATATTATTACTTTATGGTATAAGATTATATTTATGACTTTCATAAATGTGTGTACTCGTTTGTAAATATATATGATATATTTTACTACTTTATTATAAAGAAGTCCTTTTATTTTGATAATTAATATTGCTGATTTGGATATTTTATAAAATCTGTATTTTATGTGCTATATATACTTTCTAGAGAAAATATCATTCATTACTCTAATCCATTAGTTTTCTGTAGGATAAAAAGCTAGAGAATTGTGAATTATTTATTATTTTGTGGAGAATATCTTATTATACACATAATTTACTTTTCGTTTAAGTCTCTCATTGAAATTTAAAGTCTTGATACCAATTTTTTTCCTACAACTATGTTTTAATTTAATTTATTTCCTTATTATTCTATAGATTAAAACAAAATATGGCATAAATGATACAAATAAATATTAAATGACATAAATTATATAAAGTTATTTTTAACTAAATAATTTATAGTCAAATGCTGAGATATTAATAAGAATATTAAAACAAAAGTAAGAAAATTAATCGTGTCCTGATTGTATGGTATTATCTACATTATTTTTAAGTATGCGCTTTATTTAATTCAGATAATTTTCTATTAACCAAAGTTTAAAACTATGGTAATAACTTTTTTTATATATATTTAATGAATTATTAAACATTAAAACCTTTTAATTAAATCAAATTTCATTGCATCTAAGTTAAAATAATTACCTGTTACTTAAGGAAGAAAAACCACAAACGTAAAATACTTTGAATAAACTGGTCGTTTATGTTCTTCACTACTTAGAATCATTAGAGCTTTCGAGTGTTTTAAGTAACTAAACTTATTAAAAAGGAAGTCTAAACTTAAATATTTTTTTTATATACTCAAATCTATTGTTGGTATTTTAAATTGTATTACTGTTTCATATCAACTATTAAAATAAAGAATAAATTACTGAATTTTCCTATATTTTCACACATCTTCAAGATATTCATCCCTATCAAACCTTAACAATAATTTTATCTCTGTTTCTAAATTTATATTGCTCAAGAATTGAGTCTCTTTCTCTATATTGTGTATCTATCCTTTACCCATCCCCTTTCCTCTCTCTTCCACTTCTTGTTTTCCATAAACAACACAAACTTTACTGAATGACAAGCAAAATAGCTTGTTTTAGTTCGAAGGCTTCTCATTAATGATATTGAATACAAGTTGACAAATTGTTGTGATGATGCTGGAAAAATATTATTAGTATCAAAGACAAACTTTAAAGAGGGAGAGAAATAATTTTGAATACAGTAGATTTATTGAAGGAATAGAAGAGATTTAAACCTACATCTGCAATATTAGTGGGAGATATTGAATAGGATTTTATTAAATTGTTGACTGTGTTTAATTAAATTATCAAACTAGAATAACTACCATTTCAACCACATTTTTAGAAATACCCCTTGTTAATACTGGACTTTGACCATGCCTGGGATATAGCAATTATTAGTGAGGCAGGCTACATATCTAAGGAGATTCAGGTCAGTCGCGGATCACGCAGTTGTATTAAAATAAGTATTATATTAGTATGGATTCAGCTCTGTATTGATGGAACAATAACATTCCTATCAATAAAGCTAGTTCTCGGTTCACAAACTCACAGGTCACGAGACATATCTGACCGGCCCGCTGGTCTGCGATACTTTAATATTACTACTCAGCTTCTATCATATTGAATCACAGATAATAATAATAATAATAATAATAATAATAATAATAATAATAATAATAAAAACTTTCATTTTGGTGTGTGCATAATTTTGAATAACAAAAAATACATAACTAATCCAAATCATTCATTTTTTAATCACCTTAAATATTTGATTAGGGTCCTTTTATTTTAACTCATTAATAAATACTGCTTAGAGTATTTCACTAACCCACATCTGGGAAAGTATAAGCCATCAACGTAATTAGTACATTAGCGTATAATTCAAATGGTTATAAGACGTGGTGCTAAAAAAAAATTTGTTAACACCCCTTTAGGAGTTAAAATGGTCTAATACGTCAGCCTGACAATAGGGTGGATTGCTTATGATAGCAAGATAGGGGTTCAAATCCCTGTCAGATGTACTGAGGGTAGTCCCTCCTTAATTTTTAATCACTCTCTCATGGCAAAAATCCGGCCACACTTCCTGTAAATTCAGCCTACACTATCCCTAACACATCAGCGCAATTCATTCATGTGTGTATAATCAAACCGGGGAAAAATTGATTAATCCATAAGTTCAGAAATGGTTTGATATATCTCAACATTATTACCTGAATTTAAATACATACTAGGCCTACAAATACCAGCTTAATATAACCTATTATACGTTGTTAAGTCAACTATGTCACTATAATAGGGGTCAGCTACGAATATTTAATGTGGTGGATTAAGTTTCTAATGAATTAATAGTTCATATTTTACTCACGTTTTGTGGTCTATATACATTTTGAAAAAAAATTGGTTTTAGTAGTGAAAGTTTATATATAAATTATATTGTTTTTTCTTATGATGTATTGAGTACACAATAGTAATACAATACACAAAATGTATGATCTAATTTGACTATATATATATATTTAGAATGTATCGTCTTACCTGGAAGATAATGATTATAATTATTTTGGAAATTAATAATGTAACGTCATATATATTACCATTTTTTATTTATTATTAATTTAAATTCCTTGGAAAAAAATTCTAAGCATACATTTCTTCAATCCTAATTTATAAAATCTAGAATAAAATATTTCTTGGGCAAACAATCTTGGACATAATTGAACTCTTTTAAGACGCACCATTATCTCAAAAACATTGCTAGTCACGTCATAGCTTGTAATTAATCAAATATAAATTTCTACTTACCCACTATAACTTTCTATAAACTGTCAGTGGCTCCTCTTCGATTATCCTGACAAATACTGGCGGAATCGATTCTTAAACAAAGTGAAATATAAATAAAGCTCACTTTTTTACAATTCATAGTATATTTTATTGTTATTTTATTAATTTATTTTAAACCTAAGACACTTTGATTTTGTCTGCCAAAACCCTCGACCGTAGAACAGAGGTAGTAGTGTTGTCATTCATAGAACTATATAGAGTAAAATATCTTATTCCTAATTATACAACAGTCGGTTTTCATTATAAATTCAAAAATATGATAACATTATTTATATCAAAAAGTATTTTAAAAAAAACAGTTTATTTTTGCTAGGCTTCTTTCATCATAAAAAAGATATAAGGTTTAAAAAATACACGCTTCTGTGGTTACAATGTCCAGGGCGCCAAATACCGTCAGATCAGGGTTCAATTACCAGTCGGGTTTACTGAGTTCGTTTTTTCCTGAAGGTTTTCCCATTCTCCCCTTCAAACAAAGGAGGATAAATTACCTCATAGCTATAACCTTACTGTCATTAATATATGCGTATAATTCAAACGGTTAGTGATGTGGGAATGAAAGAATTTAATCAAAATATATTTATTCGATAGAAAATAGAACTGTTTAAGAAACTCCAATTTGTAATATATCTTGATCGGTATACCAATTACAATTCAATTGAAAATCTATTTTATTTTTTATTGATTCGGGGTGATTGTGAATAAGTGACATTGAACCCTATCAGAAAGCCAAAAAAAATAAATGTATCACAGATATTTACTTACTTACAAATATTTAAAATATATATTATGAACATTTTTCCTAATGTACAGTGCTAATATAATACAATTATATGGTATACTTATGGCATACTTAGGGAAGTTATACATAAATTGTGTTCTACTGTCACTCTACACGCTAGTTCAGGTACATTTCCTCTTAATCCTACCTTTCTCATCCCTAGCACATGAGCTTAGTTAGTATAAGCCTATATGCGTACAATAAATACAGGTCGTATGTTGCGGTGATTAGGAAAATTATTTTTTTTGGTTGGTAAGAAATATTTAATCTATAAAATAGAACAATCAGTAATATATATGTGTTGATTGAAAAAAAATTGTTATTTGTGTAAATAAAATAATTTCAAATACTAGATATATATGATGGTTTTTATTTATTCTATACAATTGAACTGTATCTGGGGTCACGCCGTCTATGATATCCAACAATGGAGAGGGCTTCGGTTGTGGGGATGTCACGGATTCAAAACAAATCCAGGATCACAGGGGTTGGATTTTCGCATGTGAAGCAACACTTTGATCGAACCCACCGTTTATCCACGCTAATGACGGTGCATTCCCTTTCCAACCCACCCTACCTCATAGATTGAGTCTATAACAATACTTGTGCTAAGTGTACTAGTTTATAAATAAATAAAAGCAATGATTTAAATACTTCTTCTAATCACATAAGTTGATAAAGTTCATTCACACATAGGCCTAGAGTATATTGTATAATCAATTTAGTTATTGAGTCAGGATAAATATTTATTAAATGCTTTCAACAAGATCTAGATAGTTAAAGCGACATCCGTGAACTTTAAAAAAGTATTTAACAAATATATAAACACTTCCTCATAAAGTCATAACATTTATTTACTTACTATGGTTTGAATAAGTGTGTAGAGTTATATTTATTAACAATAATATATTCCAGCTTAAATCACATTCGTTCGTGTTTTTTTTTAAATCACACCTCCACATCACTCGATCCCAATTAATGTGATACCTCTTCCGGAACACACGCACACGTAACCAGTAGGTCAACACTTTTCAATCTAATCCAGAGTTCGTGAACTTACTGGTAAAGCACATTCTCATTCATACACACAGCCACTTTGAATTTTATTTTTATTTTTACATATATATCTCTCCCTTCATTCCCCCTCCATGATTTCTTTTCACGTTACCTTTCTTGCGATTTTATTTTTCCTTTATCTGTTTTCAAAATAAAAAGGTATTTGAGAAAACGGGTTTTGGGGTAGGCCTCTAAACCTAAACAACTAGTTTGACCACTACCATCACGCTGACCCCTTGAAATGTTGGCTGCATTGTAGAATCAGAGGGGAAAGAGAATAAGAATATGTTTTATACATATGGTCAATCTCAATCTCGGTTCAACGTATGTTGTAGACACATCTTCAGAATAATCCTTTCAAATAGAACTAGTCCACAAATTTCTAAAATAGATTTTTGATTTGTTATTCAAATTTACTACTAAAAATACTAAAAAGTATGTTTTTGTTAAATTTTATATATTTAATAAGAGTCTTGTCAAACTTAAACAAAATATTAAAATCATATTCAGATAACATTTTAAAAAATATACTCTGAGCAATGTATAATTTAGACATAAATTAACATAAAAATTTCATGGACAGAAATATTTTCATTTCTATCTCAAAGGCATATGTACATGCATTAGTATAAATTATTTTAGACATATTGTCATAAATATTTAGAAACAACTATTTTGTGTAGTATTTTTATAACATTTATCTCAGCTATTATTTACCATACAATAAATAAATTTATAAACTTAATTTTTTAATATAACTATATAACATCTAGATTATATATCTATATAAATATATATATACTATATTTATATACAGACGCTATTTAGTTTATAGCTATATTATAAGCTTTTATTCCTTAAATTGAATACATTTGTTAATAATTTGTTACATTAACTTAGTCAAAAAATGTACCATACATTTTTAATGTGCTTATGTTAATAATAAATATTTCATCTTATAGATTAATGAATCATATATTTTGAATTTAGGAATAGTATGGTATCTTTGTTATGTTATCTATATATATTTAATATATTCTTTCTTATATAAATATATTTACAATAACAAAATTACAATAGTCGTATAGAACATAATATATTTTAGATATTAAAACTTGTGCCTAGGTGTGTAGTATTTAGGTTAAAGGACAACTCTATAGAAGTAAAACTTATTTTTAGAATTACAAAATATAACGAGTGCTCCAAAAACAAGCGGGATTCCTCCTACCTCTCTGACCATTAAACCTCGAGGACCGGCAAAATATAGTTTATTAATCCATGCTATATTTATATATTCAAGGTGAACTGAAACTGGACATAAATATACTCGTCTTAAAACTGTACTTATAAATGGGTAGAGGTACTGAAAGGAATCTAATTTGAGATTGGTGCCAGCAAGTGTTCCATGATTTGATAATCTGAGTGTACAAGAACACACGCGGCCCTGACATATACCGTACTTCCAGGACGCTTTTATAATATCCCATATATTACAGTCCCTTCCTTAGCCACTTGGCGAGCCCTCTCCTCCCCTTTATCCTTCCAGTCCAGTTTGACCACATCTTAACAGTTATCTATTTTAGACGAACAAAAAAAGAAGTGGGAAAGAGTCCAGTTATACTGCAACCGGTACCTTGAAGCGAGACGGGACGGAGCGTCTCTTTTTCATAGTCGATCAACTTTCCCATAAGGGGTGTGTGGACGGTCCCGTTATAGAATATGAGAACCTTCGTTCGTACCCATATAGTGGATAGAGATTTTTATATAAAAACATAGTTTAAATACTATATTTGTACTAAAGAAGATTTTCTCATTTAAAAATTTGTTCTAGGATCAAATTAAACATAGTAAATACATATTTTCATCTAAATGGGGTTAAACTTGTTATATTAAATTAGTTTAAAATTTCGTTCTGTGTTATAAACATTTTTATATATGAAATATAAAAAAATTATTATTTCACATTATATTTTACAAATCCTTTTTATTTATTTTTTATATACAAATTATATACATTTTTATAGCACAAAACTTTTGCAAAAATTATATCGTGTCAACCTCTTGAGTAGAGAGTTCTGAGTTTTATTCCCGTCATAGCCGAAAAGGGTTTAATGGTTAGACCTGGGGCTTCCCCGTTCGATTATGATCTGCCGGCTGAGGAAATAGTTGTGGCGTCTTCTTTAGAATCACATCAGTTTGTGAACCATCTAATAATTGAATAATTATACATAGAATGAGTGTTTTATAATACTACCTAATTTGACACTAAATTTAATATTCAAATAATCGATTGTTTAGAATTAAATGCATTTTGTAAATTTATAATAAAGATAAATCTTATACCTTCCAAGCAAGTTTATAAAAGTTTATTTATAAACTGATATGTCTATGTATGAAGTTATTCAAATATTTTTATAAGGAATCAGTAATATAACGTATCTAGATTTATTTAATAAAACTATTACGTTCTTATAGATTTTGTTCTATGTTAAATTCAAACTAGTGGTTAGTAGCGTGAATGTGTGCACAATTTTTGTGAAAATTGTACGGTAAAGTTTGTTTCCATTTTACTTGAGTCTACTTCTAAACTACATGAAGATGAATGTAATCTTGGATTTAGAATGATTTATTCTCCTTTTCCTATATTTATTTTAAAATAATTTTTTTTCTATTCAACTAATCCACTTCGGTGGCTGCGTGGTCTAACGCACTACTCTCGCAGTAATAATAAAAATAATAATACATAGCACGGTATCTTACTACCCATTCGGGTAACACGCTTAAGTAATAATTACGCTAATGGGTTAGGAATTTTGAAGGTTGGTTATAAAGGAAATGAACCCACATTTGGGTGAAGGGAGGGTGGAAAACCATTGAGGAAGAACCACCCCAGTTAACCCTACCCAGATTCGAACCTTGATCTCCCCGTCCTCGGGAGCCTAGCTCAACATGAAACTAGCGCGTTTGCTAACTACGCCACCGAGGCTGGTCTCTCGCAGTAGATTAGACTGCCGATGACGGAAAGACCGAGATTCGAATCTCGGTTGGGTGTTCAGAAGGTGGATTTAACAAAATGGTGCTCCACTCTCCCTCCACGAAAATCGATTAAATTAATAGCTTTTTATTGAAAATATTAAATAACAATTTATATCATTACATGCATAGAGGTAGTACATTAAAACAAGTACTGTGCATATTAAACTATATACCATAGCCAATAACTTTTTATATTGTGCTTGAAAATAAATGATATTAAAATGTAATTTATGAATGTTTACTGTCACTTAGCTATGGATATTTGTAATCGGTTTTCACAATATTCACGCCTACAAATAAATATCTACATATATATCAATGGCTCAATGTTACTGGTAACCATATTTGAAGCCAAGGATCTATTTTTTGACATCAGATGCCCAAGAAAATATTAAGTACCTAACTGCTTATGGAATTATCATTCCAAGTTAATACAAGACTACGCTTCATTACGTATACATATATGTCTAGTAGTTAATTCTCAGATTAAAGACAAGCTCCAATCTATAGATTTTATTAATATTTCTTCTAAAGTATAATTTTAAAGTTTTGTGTATATATTTAAATAAACTGTAATGCGTATTTTTAATGTTCCAGACCATTTGAGTGATGATTAAGGGAACTAAAAATGTTGAGTTTAAAGTAAAAATACACCCATTTTTGTGAAATGAGATTAGGAAACCACTAAGGAAGAAGTATAGTACATCAATACAACTAGTCGAATTCAAATTTCAACTTTTCCCACCAGTGGAAGACAAAATAGCTGATACTAACGCATTTGTTTACCTTGTCCATCGATATAGGTTATATTTGAGATAGTCAATATCTTAATTCAAAATAACACATTTTATTTTAAGGATTATTAAATACAAACTGGAATATTTTATTTATAAAATTTTATCATTAAAATGAGAAATGAGATTGATCCTAAATATATCATCATATTGCAGGTTTTCCAAACAGTCTTATTTCCTCATATTTGTAGTTTAGTGATATATACAAGTCTTTATCTTAGCTTTATTATCCCTGTAATATTATTTTTTTCATTTCAACGTTCATTGTTTAATTCATCCATTGAATTAAGATAGCACAATATATGCAAAATTAAATAATATCTATAAAATATCTTATCTTAGAATTCATATTTTGAACCTTTCAATAATCATTTTTATTAACTATTTTACGACATTATCATTTCTTAGTGTTTAAAATATAATGAAGAGAGACTTCAACTTTACAGTCCAGTATGAGGCTTGTATTCCTAAATTTATCTCTTAGAGTAACCTACTTTATAAAATCACAGATGTTCTCATCCACGTGGGGGCAGGGTTCGATTTTTACTTATGATATGTACCGGTTTTTGGTTCGTTCAACGTACAAACCCTTATATCCCCTCCACCCAGACCCCAATAAATTCACCTCTCTTTCTTCTCCCTGGATAATTTCCATCGGACGATCTCTCCTACGATGATGGGTGTTTTGTTTGGCAAAGAAAAGAACACATAGACAGTCACGAACGGACGAGACTCGACTCAAACAACCAAGCCGACTGCATGTTTTTCTCCACGTGTACGTACTGGTCAAACCAGTCGTGTCCACTCAGTGCCCCCATCTTCCTTTCTTACCCACTCCCCAAACCCTCAACAAGCACCCAGCATCCCCACAACTCTCCCTTTCGACCACGTGGCAACATATTGCATTCGGTTTGGTTCCTAACTTTTAAGTTATAACTTTTGAAATTATTTTCCCCTCCTTTCAAGTGGCGTACTATACTTTTAAGTTTGTATTCACTTTCCTTAAATCCCCATGTATTTCTTTATCAGTTAAAATAAAGACCTAATAACTGGCTATCTTTTTCTATAAGAGTTACCATTTCATTTTCCCAGCTTTATTTTTTTCTAGAGGAAAGCACAAGTTTGTAAACAGTTTTTGATGGAAAAGTCAGATGATGTAAATGATCACTTCTAATTCTAGTTTACGAATTAAAATATTGTAAATATTCTAACTACTAATCCTATTGCATGAAAATAATTTTCTGTATTTCGGAATTGATGCTACTTCCTGTGTGGATTGGTTTTCCTTAATAGTTGTGGATTCATATTGTGTTTACCGTTAGACATAAAATAGAAGAGGGTTTAAAAAAATTGAGAGTTACATAAATTAATCAAATAATAAAATATGTCTTGAACCTCTATATGTAAGGAAAGAAAAAATATAAGAAAAAAAAATAGAATATACTTCATTGGAACTGGTAATGAACATATCAGAAAACGATAACAGACAATATCAAGGCGATAGTTACTGAACATATTATTTTCCAATCTGTGCATATGTTTTATTAAGCTTTTGTACGAGAATAATATTTTTAAAATACATAAAAACAGTTTAATTTTTTATGATGAACCACACAAGCAAGAAATTCTTTCCCTTTATGTAAGTATATATTTGGAAATACTACAAGTCCAGGCCATTATGGATAAACATTTATTACCACATGTAATATCGTGATAAAAATGACCACTATTATCAACTCGAATCATTCAAGACAAGCTTACTAGTGCAGGGGACTTTCACTATATTGGAATCATTATACCCACCCCACCCCCTCCTCAAACATATTTAAGGATATAACCTTAATATGCGTGCTCTGCGTCTGTTTTTTTTAAACAAAATATCATTTATAAATGAAATTGCAATGCCAAAGCTATTAAAATTAATTTTTAAATTAGTACTATTTATTTTCATTGTGGCAACTATTTATGAAATTTATGATACAGCAAAACGGGACCTAATTTGAAGATATCATGCTATAGATATATACCAGTTATCACTTGGAGAGATAAGATATTTCATTATGTATATTATCACCCGTTCATCAACCGTTCGGGGAACGAAGCCCTGACTGTTGTATATGAGTCAGTTAGCCAGAACCTATCAATCGTTGTCAGGCCACACGGTCTAAAGTAAAATGCTCATGTAATTTTATCTAACTACTTTTCTATTCCTTCTTGGCTTATTTTGACTCTCGCACTTCACCTACAACTACCCATTTTCATGTCAATAAGAAAGCGAGGACAGAACATTATGAAACTACTTAATTCAAGGAAAAGAGGAAAGTTCGCTGCTAGTTCACTTATGTTTTAAAATGTTATATTGTGAGCCTATTCAAATAATTGGCCTACAGTATTTGCTGTAAGGTTGTTAAGAAAAAAGGAGCCATGTTGTAACCTTTAGACTTTAATTTGGCTTGAATATTGAAATGACGATTTGAACTATTAAATGTTGCTTTTCAGCTGAACGTCTCCACACCAATTTCTCGCTTATCAAGACAGCCCCCTTAAGGTGGGGATGTAGGGTCCACGAGGAAAGCTGTGTTTATGCACTTTTTATAGCAAAACTTTTTTTTTGGTCAAAATAAATCAAATTTTGCTCTAATACAAACATTAAGTTTAATTTTATTAACTTGGTAATATCAAATGTTGTTGAATATCTGTCAAGAATATCCTGTAATTTAGTGACATTTTCTTCATTTAAAAAGTTTATCATCTAATGCTGCTATATTAATGATGGTTATTCAACAGCTTTTGATATCATCATGTGAAGAAAATTAAACTCTATGTTTATACTGAAGTTATATCTTACTTTTTTTGGCCAAAACAATTTTTTGCTACTAAAATTGCAAAATATTACTGTCCTTTTCTAGCGTTCTCTACATCCCTATCTTAGTATGCATTGGTGCAAACTTAAATACACAGGCTATAAAGATATTTGAGGATGTGTGAACATTATTTACTAGCTTGGTAATTCTGGGTGGGCAACAGCTAAGTTAATATCTGGTACTATAAAATACTCACATCTTTGTTATAACGGACCAAATATTGGCTAATCTTGTATTGGTTCTATTCTAGGCAGTATATAGTGAAGAGTGAGTTTACTAAATCGTTTCTCACTCTCCTCTATGAATATTATAATGAAAAATATATTAAATAATATTGATTATGAGTCTGCTTGATTTGAATGAAATTTTATAATTTTTTAGTATTGAAGATTTCTTCTATTACTATTTGAGTTAATTAAGTTATTTATATTGTATTAACTACTAATCATTTGGTAACCTGGTTAAGTATATGATAAGGTGTAATAACTGAACCTCA
Organism: Timema bartmani; assembly: GCA_902151455.1. Classification (NCBI taxonomy): domain Eukaryota; kingdom Metazoa; phylum Arthropoda; class Insecta; order Phasmatodea; family Timematidae; genus Timema; species Timema bartmani. Next base: position 150,600 of record CABFWB010000328.1, on the reverse strand, counting down.
CCAGAATAAACAAATAAATAAAAATAAGTCAATTAAATAAAAATGATCACTAAATTCTACCCTATCCAGCCCAACCCAATTAGCATTATTAGAACGAGTTCAACCGATACGAGTATTAAGACACGGTATATGAATGTAAATAAATTTATTATTTTTGGTACTGTACATTGTTTAAGGTTCTCTATCCAAAATAAATATCATGGATTTCACATGTTAATATCAAATATAAAAGTTGCTTGGAATATTATACTATTATTAAAAGGTACCATGTGCTGATCTCCAAATAATACTATGAATCTCAAAATACGAAATATCAAATTTAAAATAATAACTTCGTTTCAAATAATATTTTACAAATAGAACCTTTATGTTATTTGTTATTTAAATATATCATATTACAGGAAATAGTTTGCTATAGGATGCTCTAAAATTTAAGAATTTAGTCAAAATAATTTTATAATCTTTTTCTACTTAAAATTAAAGCGATGTAAATACAAACCATAGATCCCGCTTAAAAGCTTATATAAACTTGATAGGAAACTTTGAGATAGACAGCTGAGCTGATTGGGACGAGTGTAATCATTCGGTATACCATTTTGTCCCTTAATGTATAAACATATTTTTCATTATTATGTGCGTGTTCATTTGCTAAGTAAATATGTACTGTACAATGTAAACTGAATTTTGAGTCTATTCTTGTAAAAAAAAAACTAAAGCAAAACATGTTTGTCTTTGTAATGTAATACAAACAAAGCCAATGAACCTCTGATGGCCATTAATGTATTTGTCTCTTAGAAAACCTTCTCTCACCATTCACATTTTCATTTATAGTATGAGAATCCCCATTTAAAAACATTAGAAGGTCTCAATAATTTATGAATCAAATAAAATACTGACCTAGGTCATAGGCTGGAAACAGTAATGGATGTAGTAAAAGAAGGAATAAATAGTTTTTCTTTTAGCAGCACAACTTACTACCCGTTAGGGTTGGACGCGTATGTACTAAAACCCTTATGTTTAGGATTGATAAAGTATATAGAGCAAGTGTTTCCACATTTGCGTGGAGGAAGAGTGGAAAACCATTTAGGGAAAATTCAAAACTAGTAAACCAGACCGGTATTTGAACCCCGACCTTCCTGTCATCGTCAGTCTAGTCTATTGCAAAAGTAACACCTAAAACCAGTGTCTCCCGACTCGGACAGTACTGTCCCCCATGGGGCGTTTTTGGTTTTAAATGGAGCTGTAAATTTTAACGGGATCGAAAGGGAGAGTATAGCTTAAAATGGATACTATATCTTGAGTGACCGCATGATCTAACGCACTACTATTAAGTTAGACTAAACTGCTGAAAATGCGGAAATCGCGGTTCGATCTCGGTCGAGTGCACTGAGGGTTTTTTTTCCCTGAATGTTTCCCACTCTCCCTTCACACAAATGTGGGTGCACTTCCTCTAAATTAGATTTTCCAAATCCCTAATACATTACTGTAATTAGTAAATTTGCTTATACTCCGAACGGGTAGTAAGACGTGGTGCTAAAAATTATAAGTACAGACACAATGTCATGATAATAATAACTGCCAATTAAATATTAATTAAAAGGGTCTTAAATTTACTTTAATATTTATGTTCTATAATTTTTACAGTAGGCTAGGTTTGATTATTAAAGTTTTCACCGCGTCTTACTACCTATTTGGGTTATATGCGTATTAACTAATTACGCTAATGAGCTAAAGATGAGTAAGGTTGAATTCAGGGGAAGTGTGCCAACATTTTTGTGAGAGGAGAGTGGAAAACCATTTTGGTATTAGCGCCCTCAGTACATCCGACCGGGTCTCTAGCCATGATTTCCTTGTCATTGGCAATCTTGTTCAGCAAGAGAGCTATGCCTTAGACCATATGGCCACCAAAACAGGTATACGTTTAATGGCTTATGTTTATAAACATTTAACATAAGCTTTATTTTAACAAGTATTTTATTCATAGAGGTTATTTGTTGTGCCACTGAAAAAATACTTTCACTTATACTTTTTTTTACATCCATTACTGTTTCCAGCCTGTGGCCTGTGTCAGTTTCTTATTCAAATCATATATACTGTATTTAACACTAACGCCCTGCTAGAACTGTCGTAGCTTCACATGCCTTATAATCTAACCTAAGACTAGGACCGGAACAACATACAGTCCCCGGTCGTTAATTTATCAATGTTAAAGGTTAGACCCACATTCCACCAATGATACCATTTTCGGCCATGCCATGAATCGAGCCCGGGACCCTTAGCTCAGTAGACAGACAGGATACCGATTGACTTGGGTGTCGGATACTTTTACATTTATATATTAATATTAATTATTTGATTTGAAATAATTAAATATGAATGTACAATGTAACTGATATCCGTATGCATATTAAATTTAACTTTAAATTTTCAGAAGTGGGCACTAGATTAGAAAAGGTTGGGAACTAATGTCTTGAACTATTTATCGTTATATATATTTATAGTTTATATTTATAGTCTATCTCAGTAGTTGTTTGTATGTGTCTTAATACCAATCCGTGCTAGATACATATTTTCCAAATTAGAGTAGTAAAAGGGATGATGATTAAAAGGAAATGTACCCAAATTTGCACATATGGAGAATGAACCGCATTTAAGAAAAAAACTCCGATTCAATTCAGCCTTCATTTGAACTCAATCTTCCCTGTAACTTGCAGTCCACTCTATAGTGAGAGTATAAATGCAATATATTAAATCATATAACGTTTATAAAATAAGTATCTATAATTTTAATAAAAATTTATCATAACACTATAATTCAATTTATTTAGCACTCTTTTAAAATAAATTATTAGACGACTAGTTATTTTTTATTTAAAAAACTTGTTAATAGTGATATAGTAAGATTTTATTTATTTTATTTGATTGGGGGAAGGGCAGAGGGAGTTAAAAATAGATCAACAGAAACAAAGACTGCTACGCTTAGCTTAAAATAAAAAACATATTGACAAAACTCAAGATAATCCTGTCATTGTGATATCTCCAAAACTCCTAGGAATATTGACGTCACTAAGACTCTGTACAAGTCTCTGATAGAGTTTGAAAAAAAAATTTGTACTTGCGTTTAGTTTGAACCTAACTGGGGATTGAATCAACATTAATACACTTTTTTTCAATATTCAAATCTATTATTTAAACATATTCAAGAAAAGTAAATTCAAAGTATTTCTTTCGCTAACAATTGAGCAAGTTTTATCTCATCTAAGAAAACAATATTTGAATTTGGGTTCAAATATAGAAATTATTAAGTTTATTATTAAACCCATTCCACATTAGATCCATATTTATAGTTCATGTTATAAATATATATATACATACTATTCTAAACAATAAAATAAGTGTTTCAGCCAATATTACAACAGTATTTAATAGCCCTCCAAACATTTCTGATGTGGCCTATAAAATGTCTTAATATCTCCATAGGTTGTCACGTGTAATAAATGTCAAAGTCGTCAACTCTGATTTGGTAGTGATGGGAAATTCGAGGTTCTAATCCCACTGCAGTTTATAGAGTTTTTTTTAATATCCTCTAACATTTCCTTCAATATAGTTCTGGGACACTTACTCTAAAACACTGATTTCCCAGCCCTCCCCCATTATTGTAGTCAAATGCAAGAATTATATATTAGAAGTGAATCACAGTGCAAATAATACTAAATACGTGAAACAATATTGGCTTTTAATATATTTAAAGCAAAACTAAAACTTTAAATCTTAATAAAATATACATTTTTCTTACGTGACATTTGTAGGCGACTACAATTTAGGTTATAGATAATTTAGAATCATTTTATATATTTCGTTAAAATGTAATAATGGTTTACTGTACATACCAATTTCACAACTCCAATAATTGTACTCTTCTTAACACCAGACTGGCGGGCTCCATAACGTATACTGTGAATACAGGCTAACTCTATTTTGACAAAAAGCATCACATTTTGTAACGGTTTTTCTACACAAAACTCTAAGTAGGACCAGGTCGTAGACTACACATTTTAAAACGATGTTTGTTTGATTTCCCTACAATTCAACCCCACCCTCCTCCTTTTCCAAGCGAACCGTCCCGGGCCAGTATTCCCAGATGGGACTTCTCGTCACAAACTTGTTTTTTCGAGAATGGGACAAACTGGTTTGACCAACACAGTCCAGTTGGATAGAATACAGAAGTCCAGCTTATGGCTATTATTTTATTTAGTGGGACCACCCCCCTTTCGCCTTTCGTCTTTCCCCTTTCACCCGGTCGTAATACAACCCTTAGGACCATCGCAAGCGAGAAACGGGAATGAATGAATGAAAGGGTGTTAGGCAAGAAGTCGGTGGTGCTAAGGATCGTATAAAGGAAGAACCCTAAGAAGGCCTCCTACCTGCTAATGTTGTTCTACCCCCGAAACTTGTCTTGTCTTGGGGGGTGAGGAGAGTAGTTATACTCAAGTGAATATATTACTGGTGGTATCACTTTCAACCCAGCACTTGAGTTGTTAACTTTATATTTGTTTATATTAATGTTTGACATGATTATCCAGGAACTGATGGTTATTAATAAATGATAATATTATATTCAACCACCTTGGTGAACTCATGGATTAAGATGTCATCTCATAATGAACCAAGCTTTCTGGTCACTGAGAGGTCGGAGTATATATAAATCCCAACCCAGTGTGCTAAGAGTGTATTATTTAATAATGGTTTCCCCCTTTACCTCCAGCCAAATGCGGGTACATTTAATAAAATCTACCTTGACAATCCTTAACATATATATTTAAACAGGAAAGTAGTCCATAGAGGTGGTAAATCGCGTGGTGCAATCAAAAAACACTTTAATATATGCCACTGGTTTCTTAGCACCGTGTTTAACTACCCATTCGGGCTATACGCTTAGGTACTAATTAGGCTACTGGGTTAGAAATGAGGAAGGTTGAATTTAAAGGAAGTGTATCCACATTTGTATGGAGAAAGTGTAGTAAAACCTTTGGGAAACACTACCCTTAGTACACCTGAATGGGATTGAGCCCTGATTTCCCCATCATCGGCCGTCTAGTCTATGACGAGAGTAGCGCCTGAAACCATGCGGCCACCGTGAGGGGTGCTACTGTGACTAGGTCAGGAAAATGATACTATCCCAGTCCCCAAAACAATATTTCAGATAGAGTTAATGTCTAAATTAAATTCAATTTTAGACAATAATACGTACAGATTTGCAGCCAACGTTGATAAAATCTAACTATATTATTAGTTTTGAAAATTTAAAAATCACACCTGAACACGGGAATCAAACCCGGGACCTTTGGCTTGGTACGCCAATGCTCTAATTACTGAGATCCATGAATCGCATTCACGGCTGCAACTTTGAATTTCCCAATTCATTAGTTTTTCTCACGGATCCCTTAAGACTCGTGTGGATTATGCTCGTGCTCTTTTTGTATGTTCCAGGATCGATGACAGAGGTGATGAACTAGAAAAATCTTTATAAAAAAATTAGATAAATGATACTATTGGAATTTCCAATTATTTAAATAATAATAATAATAATATTTAGCACCGCGTCTTACTAGCCGTTCGGATTATACGCTTAAGTACTAGCTACGCTTATGGATTAGGAATTGGGAAGGTTGAATATGGAGGAAGTGAACCCGCATTTGCGTGGAGAGAGAGTGGAAAAACATTTAGGAAAAACAACCCCCAGTTCACCCGACCGGGATTTGAACCTCGATCTCCCCATCCTCGGCAGTCGAGCTCAACACGACTAGCGCGTTAACCTACTACGCCACCGAGGGGGGTAATTTTTAAATAGTTTCTTTAAATTCAAATAAGACCATCAAAGAAAGTTTAGTCAAGATATTAGTCATATACATAAGACCCATTTAACCCGGACCAGGTTTATTAAATAATTTGTCCACATACCAGACGTATTATTAAATCGATGATAGCTATATAAATATAATTCTAATTAAAATTAAAATTGTTTCTAGCAGATGAGAACATTAAAATAATGAAACACTGGGAAATATTTTGTGACAATTTATATGTTCTATAATAAATGACATTTTACACATTTTAATAATAGCTATCCACGCATTGAGGTAACTACACTATTTCTTTTCAAGTTAAAAAAATAATTATTTAAAATTAATAATAATAATAATAATAATAATAATAATAATAATAATAATAATAATAATAATAGGCATTTATTTATTATTTAGGTAAAACACTTTTGAAATATTTTTTATGAGCATAGGTGTTCAGAAGCTTCAAAATCACCATATTTATCCTTTATCACCTTAACATATATTTTGTGAGCCTGTTAATAAATTAATTTTTGCTTATGGAAGGCTAGCTCTATGATTCTAAAGCTTTATTTTAATCTCGAAGCTGCGAGATTTCCCGTGAAACGTTGGTGAAAGTTATCTTAGTATCACTTTAACATGATTTTTATAATTCACAAAGTAAAATGTATTGTAGCTAATAGTTAATTATATAAATAAGGTGATAACACAGTCCTCGTGTATGAAAAATAATTGTTGAACATTCAGGGATACTTTCATATACATGATGAAACTGTTTCATATTAGTGAAAAAAATAACTATTTAAAAAACACAGGGACGATTCTTTTTATGAATGATTGTCTTATGAATCAGCACGAATAAGATATAAATTTGATTTAAATTTGTATTTTGCTAATTATCTAATATTTATATTTAATAAATTGCTAATTTTGGCTTAATTCCATTGATAGCTGGCTCTCCTAGAACCACCTGCTTAGCGCATGGCCTTGTTCTATTTCGAATTTTTATACCTCTAGTAGGTGGCATTTGATTGACATATTTAAAATGTGGTTTCTTGGGCGTATTAATACCATACATAATCATTAAAACCCTAGAATCCATTAGCTGTCTCATGCTTGGTCCAATAAATTTAATAAATGATTAAGTAGGTCGCTACAGTAACTTGAAATAAAAATAAAACCTTAATCTGATCCATTACTGCGAGCAACGTATCATTTGGTTAGTTTAATAATTTCAAATATTCAGGAACAGGAGGATTAATAAATAAATAAATGGTACTGACTTTCCTTCTCTTTTTATCTTAAAATAAAGATACTATTACTAAAAACTCATCAGATTTCTGAACAGAATATTGTACAGTACTATCTAGCATCAATACTCCACATATGAACATGAATAAAATAGTATACACTGATATAGAAACACTGAAAAAAGAGGTGCATCTCTGTCCACCAAAGAGCATTTCAAACAATTTCATAATTCCAAAGACCTTAATAAAATGAAGCTTGAACCATTTGCTGACAGCTTGGAAACTGGGATCTGCTTTACATATTCCAATCTATTAAAATTGTATTTAATAAAAAAATGAATGGAGGGAATTAAAAAGAAATCTAAGGATCTAATAACTAATGAAAGAATGTGAAAGTGTAATATGAATCATTGTGAATACTAGCGTTTAGACTATTTTTTGTTGCTTGTATAAAGGTAAAATCAAATTAGTAGGGAGTAGTAAAACTTGAAAACAGGACAGAAGATTTGACCTCTAATTTTAAGAATATAAACAATCTAGATGTATTTCCAGATAATAAAGTAATCAGAGAGTCGGGAAAATAATTTATAAATTCGCAAGAAAATTGGTTTATGGTCTGAAAAACCACTTTCGTACACTCCAAATCTGGTTATTGCCAAAATACTGAAATTACATCTATCTTCGTGTCGTTGATTGTCGTTGAATCGTCAGACTTCAGAATGGGTTTCAAACTATATTTGCACATTAATTCCAACAAAGAATAATCTTTATGTCCAATAATATTATATTTAAAATATCCTAATAGTATAACATCAGATTTGTCAGTAGGGATGAATTATTTATTTAGCATCACGTTTTACTACCCATTCAGTTTATAGGCTTAAGTACTAATTACGCTATAAGATTAATAATTGGTAAGGTTGAATTTAGAGGAAGTGAACCCGCATTTGCGTGGAAGGAGAGTAAAATATCACTTAGAAAAAACCACCCCAATTCATCCGACCGAGATTCGAGCCTCGATCTCCCCGTCCTCGGCAGTCAAGCTCAACACGAAAATATCGCGTTAGCCAACTACGCCACTGAGACAGGTAACACTTTATAAACTAGTTTTATGTCTCAGTGTGCCCTATAATATATATAATAGTGTGTTTATGCATTGTTTTATATACATACATATATATATATACACACAAATGCTTGCTTATAGATAGTAAATTATTGGTTTTATAAAATTAAATCGCAGATTAACATATTCTTAGTTCTAATAGTAATACAGCTTTCTTTGCCTGATATTTAAAATAATTTCGTCTCTAAGCTGAGCTATAGACAAAGAGACAGATAGATGGCATTGCGAACACCACTTTTATGTTTAAATGGGTGAACGTTAAAATTTATCAAAATTTTGAGTTAAATTTTTTTTAACAATCACAATACTTATCTCTCCAATGGGTCGAGAAAAAGTAAAAAGAGTATCAATAAATTTCACCAAAAAGCATAAATCAAATAGCATACACTTCTACGGAAACATTAAGAAAATAAGAACATCTGTGACCTAAAATAAATCTAATTTTCTGACTTGAATAATAAAAGCTCGTAAGAATTTTGAATCCAAATAATAAGTCTATACATTGTTGTAGAAACACTTCACTAAATATCATAAATGAAATAATAAACACTTAATTACTCTATGGCATTAAGAAATAGGAACACTGTTAGAGAAGAATCCACCAAGGAGCTTAAGAAACAAACTCATTTTCAAAGACCTGAATTAAAAAGTATATACATTTTCTCATAACTTATAAAGTATTAATTTTTTTTTAATGTTTTTCAAACAAGAGATGTTTATATTTATTAGTACTACAACTTTACATCAATGAGTTATTTAATATCTCAAATAGTTGCGGGGAGATAATGAAAATTGGAAAATTTACCTCACGTACCTCACGTCTTCAAAGTTATTTTCATTAAAAAATGAGAATTTTCATCTTGTTAATTATGATAAACAATGCCCAGATAAAAAAGTAATCAAAATCGTTGAAGCGAGTTTTGATAAAATCGATAATTTCTCTTTCTGCCCTTCAGTAAACTACCCTTTATTTTAAGGTTAAATATCTAATTTCAAAAATCACTCGGGGCAATCCTATGAAAACCTTAGATACCAAGTTTTAGCACAATTGGTAGAATAGTTTAGGATCTAGCCGGAGGTACAGACTGACAGACAGATGGACAGACAGACAGATGGACAGACAGACAGATGGGATTGCGAAAAAAACATTTTCGGATTGGGGGATCATGAAATGTCAACATTAATCAAAATCTCGAATATGATTTTTTTGACGATCACAATACTTGCTCTACCTGTAAGGTAGTGAGAAAGTAAAAATATTAAAATCGGGTCCCCAAGGCTCGTATTCCGATTAAATTTTTCGACATTTTCTGAAGGGCTGCAAATCTTATGGTTGTCGCATTGCTATCAAATTACTCATTTATAAAATTTGACCAATAGAATAGGTAAAAATTGACTAATGAGTCTAAAATAATAGAGATAGATCATTGCTGTACAAACAATTCCCCTAAGAGGTTGAAAGAAAGAGAACATACACTTTTTGAGAGAATTACTTGTTTTTTACTCTATGGCATTAGAGAATTATTGCGTTAAAACTTAAGTAGTATTTCTTTACAACTAAAGCTCACAAAATTGTATTAATATATTTGCCAATATCTCAAAACTGTTGGTTTTATAAAAATGTATTTCAAATAAAGATTTTTAATTTTAATAGTACTACAATTTTGCAATGATAAGCTATTTAGTGTCTCAAATAGTTGTGGATATATGGAAAATTATACTTCTGTAAACTACCCTAAAAGTTATTTTCATAGAAAAATGAAAATAACCATTCTATTTACAATCCTAATCAACACCTAGATACGAATTTTAATCAAAATAGTTAGAACCGATATTGAGAAAATTTACTTTTATCTTTTCGATTTTTATTAATCTACTTTTAATTCTAGGATTAAACAGACACACAGATGAACGGCATTGGAAAAACCACTTTTTAGAGTTCGGAGAGTCATGAGACGTCGACATCCATCAAAATTTCGGGTTATATTTGTTCTACGATCGCAATAGTGTTCGAAAAGTTAATATATATATTTGCATATAGCTTGAAAGTTATTAGTTTAAGAAAAAATGTTTCAAATAAAAGATTTGTAACATAAATAGCCCTACATATTTGCAACGATAATTAATTTCATATCTCAAAGAGTTACGGGGATTTGTTAGAAAATAAGAATTTACGTATCAGACCGGAACCCTTAAAGTTATTTTGTCGAAATACTGAGAGTAGCTATTTTGTTTGGAATATTTATAGATGTTTGTAAATGAAATTTGATCAAAATTGTTACAGCCGATTTTGAGAAAATTGATTTTTTTCTCTTTTTGCCCTTCGGTAAGCCATCCTTAATTTTAGGGTTGGATATCCAATTCCTAAAACGCCTCGGGGCAACCCAATGAAAACCCTAGATACCAAGTCTTAGACCAATATCTAAAATAGCTTAGACTCTAGTCCGAGGTACATACAGAGAGACAGACGGAAATTCAAAAACCACGATTTTGAATTCGGGGGATTATAAAACTTCAACACTCATCAAAATCTCGGGCTCGATTTTTTAGACGATCACAATACTTTCTCTATCTGAAAGATAGAAAGAAATTAAAAATAGCCATATTATAAAGGACATTAGGAAAATATCGCATTTGAAAAATGTATTATGTTAACTAGTCAGGAAGTTATTAACATATCTTATTTTGTCTATAAATCCAGAACTTATAATAAATAAAACGAGAAGTTTACCAGGTGTTCTTTATGGTGATGAAACATGGTACCTGACATAACGAGACTACATATTGGGTGTTCAAAATTAAAGTAACTTAGCGTAATATTTGGTCCAAAAAGGAATTTAGATAATTAAGATATGTGTAGGTTGCATAATGAGTTACATAACATGTACTGATAACTTAATGTTTTTAGGATAATCAAATCTTGCATATTATGGTGGGCAGGACGTGCAGCGCGAATTGCAGAAACAACACCCACATTTAAGTTACTGACTGGCCAACCAATGGTATAAGACCATTGAGAGTCCGAGACGTAGATGGGACGATAACATTATTACGGAACTTAAAGAGATAGGGTGCTATGGTGTGTAATGGATGGAACTAGCTCAATTGGAGGATAGGTGACGCGCAGCAATGTGTTTCTAAATTTCCATAGTAAGTCATGATACTAACAGTTGTAGACGATGTTTGAAAGTAGGCATTAAAATAATTTATATATAGTAAAGTTGGTAGTGAGTATACCAACCGAAGGTAAGTTCGCATATGCTACCTCATCCATAAGAAGAAATTTCACACAATTGTCTTATCGTATGGTTAGTGACACCCAAGTTCTTGGGAAGTGGTGAAGTACAGTAGTTCACTGTTACTTTTAGTGTAGTTATCCAAAATTGAGTGAAAAAGAGTCCACAAATTCTTCTGCTGAAACATCTAATATACCTTTAAGAGATGTTTTGTATGTCAGAATCGACTTGAGACCAACGGCTTTAACTCTCTTCCAAAGGAAGTTAAATTACTTATTTTTACTGTTTGATGACAATCCGTTGACCTCATCTGTATAACCTGAACCACTAACATTGGATCCTGAGACAAGCTCTTTACCGCGGGATCACCGAGGTCATAGGAAAGGCCTATGGTTATAGAGGTGAAAAGTACAAATATCTTGTTATCGATACTGGATAAATATCTCTTAGCTTAAAGAAAAACACCAAAATATTTAAAACCAATTCTGCTTAGTGACTTAATGTATGAGACTCATTTTAGTTCATCATTAAATGAAACACCTAAACGTGTTTAACTAGTGCTAGTTACATGCACTGTGGTTGTATGTCCGAAGGCATCACTCTTGTGTAAGTTAAGCTGAATTGCCGATGACAGAAGGATCTAGGTTCAAATCCAGGTCGTGTATACAGAGTATTTTTTTCCTAAATGGTTCACTTCTCTACTTTGACGCAAATGTAGGTACAATTCCTCTGAAATTGTATCTCCTACATTCATTTTCCATAAGCGTGATTAATGCATGTATAGCTTGCTTCTGTAACCTAATGGTCTAGGGCGTCGATCTCATTTTCGACTAGCTTGTTGATGAGGAGATTGGGGTTAGAGTCCCGTTTGGGTCTATTGATATATATCTAAGCATATTATTTTTAAAATTTTGCCCTCTTTATGAGAATACGAGACTTTAAATCAGATAAGAATTCTTAAACGTATGAACAAAGAACAAATATATTTAAGCATAATTTTATCAGATTTGTTAACTTTTTATAAACTCACCTATATTTTATCAACACATTTTATCTAAATAAATTGAGAAAGCTTAGTCTAGGCTACTGATGATCAGTTAGATCGTGGTTAGAATCCCAGTCAGTTCCACTAAAGGTGGTTTTACTAAATGGTTTCCAAATCCCCTTACATGCAAATGCGAGTAGATTACTTTTAAAATGCTTCCTTCCTCATTCCTACCCTATTATAGTTATTTTCATACATGCGTATAACCTGAATATTTAGTAAGACTCCGTGACATAAAATAATAATATATGTGTAATACAAGAACGTATCCTAAGACGCAGTGTAATATAACAAAAAAACTAGTTGCCACATTAGCTTCAGGTGTAAAATTATAAAACTATGCCAAAATAACACTACGTACTCTATGTATAGGCTAATACCAAGTTTCAGCATTATATAATTCTATAGTTTGGAGCCATCCAAACCTGTGGTCAAGTGATTTAGGCCCTACGTCGTCAGAAAATTAATTAAAATCTATAAAACTAGTAATGGGGGTAAAACCTTGTGGTTTCCTTAACTATGTTGGAAAGTTTAAGCTTTATGAGTATCTGCTTGGTTTTATGGCTATAGTATGATTTAGGTAGAAAGAACAGTGAAAAATTGTTATCAAAGTTACTAAAATAAATTAATATATTCATACATAAAGTAATGTTATCTTCAATTGTAACTTTTGATAGAAATTATTAATACCCATCAAATAACACAAATAATATAAATAAATTTTGGCAATTTTGGCCGCAAAAGAATATGTTTGAATTTTCTCTACTGTTTTACCAACCAAAATCAGGGTATATACACACATCAGTGGTCATGCAGTCTTATGTGTCAGGCTTACAATATATGTAAAATTAATTACACAGTATAGTTTACCTTAATACATATACTACGTTTTAGATGTCCATATTTCTTGGTTTGTTGAGATACTTGAACTATTTGCACTCCGTTAAAAGTGTCGGTATTACAATACATTTTAAAATACACCCGTTTACTATCTTCAAAACATTTATACGTATGTACGATATATATAGAAATACTAGAAATCTCTGATTTTTTATATCTATTTGTTTAGTAATATCTGCATGTTTGATCAAGAAATCTATGGCGTCGAGCTAGCAGCCTATTTAAAATTAAAATAATGTACAATTGAGATACAATTATTAGTTATTGATGAATAAAGGTTGTAAAAATAAATGTCCTTGGTTCACAACATCTGGTTTCTAAGACTGTAGCCCAATTTTCTTACAAATGGATATATCTGACATCCAGAAAAAGTAACTAAATATAGATTCACGTATTCATACATCAAGTCACGTGATGTGTAGCGATCACTTTTGATAGACACTATCAATATCTATGAAATAGCAATGAAGATTTAATAAAATATAATCAATGTTTACTGTTAAATAAATGTTTGTGTTTTATTGAAGGTACTCCAAATATCTACTTATAATAAAATCAAGGTATATGTATTCCAAGTTTACTCTTTATACATTTATTGGTTTGGTAGCTACCTACATTGGTCATATAAAACACCAGACTTGCTTTTTAGTATTTTATTTTTTGACACCGCTTCTTACCACCCATTCGGGTTATAAGCATATTAAAAAATTACGGTAATGTATTAGGAATAAGGAAGGTTGAATTTTAAGAAAGTGACAATTAATTATAATTGAAGCAGAATGGATAGACATTTAGGAAAATATACACTCAGTACATCTGACTTGGATTCAAACTTCGATCTCCTGTCATCAGGGATTTTGGCAATAAATCTGAAAGCATAGAATAAGTCAATTGAAAATTTCTATAATTTTTAAGTTCTTATGTATAAGCTATTTGGCTTTCTACCTTTCTTATATTTGGCAATATTATCACTGGTAGTCACGTGGTATAGGGCAAGAGACTTTCTGACAGATTGTATCCTTAATTTTTTTTCACATAATATGTGAAAGAAAATAAGGATAAAGTATTTCAGAAATTAAAATCCAAAGTTTTTTTTTAATTCGGTATGTCAGGTTTTATGTCCTTGGTTTTTTTTTAGCATCAGTTTTAACACACAAATATACCAAATTTATTTGATTCATTTCATACAATGTATTTATCAATGCTCCATATCTTCTTTTCTACTCATTAGTCACATTAGCTCAGTCGATATAATATCTGCTCATTCTGGATGCCAAGTTCAATCCGGGGCATGCCCAATGTAATTAAATAAAGAAAGTTTTCTCATTCACTCTCCAAGCTAAGGGTGATATCGTTTCTTTTAAAACACATTTTTCTGACCTAGTTTTTCATTTAATACACCCTGTGTTAAAAGTATAAATGATTATAATAAAGTTTTACAACGTCAAATATTTCAAATCCACGTTGAACAACAATTTAAAAATTATGAAAGGTTTTTTCAACGTTTAAATACTCAAGTCCTAATATTATTTAGAAGTATCTAGGATTTTTAAACATCTAATATTCAATGTTCCAGATAAATAATTTTTTTTAATTTGATTATGAAATTTTAAAATATATTGTGATGCTAAAGAGGACGTAGCACACTCTCATTTTTATAAAAAAAATTGTTATTATAGCACCACATCTTACTACCCGTTGTGGTTATCCGCTCATGTACTAACAACGCTAATGGGTTAGGGATTATTAAGGGTGAATTTAGAAGAAATTTACCCACATTCGAGTAAAACAAAAGGGATTGGGAAACTATTTAGGATAAACTACTCTCACTACACCCGAGCAGGATCAAACCACGATCTCCCAATAATTGGAATCCTAGTATATTACAGGAATAACGCTTTATACCGTGTGGCCACCGAAGCGGGCCAAGACCATCAGCTTAAAACTTCCCTGAATGTTCTATATTTTTAATTACAGTTAAATACGTATACCGTTAGCTCTACCTTACTACCCATGATACCCTAATATTTAAATATATGGAACCCACCTCGGTGGCGTAGTCGGCTAACTCGCGGGTTGTTGTTGAGCCAGACTGCTGTGGGTTCACTTCCTCTAAATTCAACCTTCCCAATTCCTAACCCATTAGATTAATTAGTACTTAAGTGTATAACCCGAACGGGTAGTAAGACGCGGTGAGATTATTATTATTATTATTATTATTATTATTATTATTATTATTATTATTAAGTATATGAAACAGGGGCGAAGGTAGACGTAAATATGCCCTACATAAATATATATATACCAAATGAATATATTATTAATCGCTCATAATTATGTAGCTGATGGATCCACAAGTCAATCATAGACTCAGTTTAAATTTTGGGGAAAAATGGCTTTGAAGACCCTGAGAACGGGATTAATCTTAGATAGCTCTGAGTGGTAGGTCATCGGCACACTAGGACAAAGGTCCCCGCTTTGATCCCCGTGTCAAGGTAATATTTTTCAACTAATTTAAATTATAGATAATTTTTTGTACTTGGTAATATAATTATTTGTTTATTTAATTTAAAATAATATTTATCTAAATCAAATTCGGCCAGTAATTTTAATATTCCTAAATAACTATCGTGTAGCACCATCCTAAAACTCATAGAGACCAACATTTTCAAAAACATATGCATCGTTGAGAAGTGACATCTTTCATATTGAAGTATTTGAAGGAACACTTCAACAATGATTTAAATATTCCTTAATATCTTTCTTATATTTTGCCAAACAACATGATATCTATATTATAAGTAGGATATATATAATAGAAAAACTTAAGGTTAATCAAGATTAAACAATCTTAAAGTATGTTTCATCCTCGAACCTGATTTACACGAAGAAGCCGCATGACTAAAGAGAGAGACTCTTCTTTCATGGTGGACTAAGTCTGGTTACTATAGCAACCACCATATCTGTTATAGCAAGTATTTAAATGAAGGGTTTAAAGATACGAATCAGAACCATTCAATAGGTCTACAAAATAAGCATTTTCTAGATAAAAAGTATTAAGTTTTTTTCTAGTAGGAGCCATTGTGATTATTTAGCAACATGTCTTAGTACCCATTCGGGCTCTATGCATATGTACTAATTATACTATTGTACTAAGGTTTAGGAAGGTTGAATTTATAGTAAGTGTATCCGCATTTCCGTAAAGAGAGTGTGGAAAGCCATTTAGGAAAATAGCCCTCAGTACACCCAACCAAGATTTAAACACTAATATCCACGTCTATGGTGTATTATATTGAGATGATGACGCCTTAGATAATTTGAACAATGAAACGGGTTATTGTGTATTCGCTGACTTGGAAAGTTAATGATTGTTTAGCTTAAGATTCCTTTTCAAATTGGTACAGAAATCGAATGTAGGTAGTAAAAGTATGTTTAAATACGCTTTGAAATATTCATTCACTAAATCATCTATCACCAACTTTAACATATGAAAAGTCGCGTGGATATGTTATATTGTATAAATTTTAATGTAAAAATAAATAATATATTTGGCAATATGATTTTTGTCAATATATCACTAAATGTAGAACTGTTAGACATATTTGCTTCCCATATGACGGCGAGCGTAAATACAATCAAATTAATCTGATAATGTTCTAAACTTTCAAATCACTAAAAATATTATCAAATAAATAAATAGGAGGATGGAAAATAAATACTTCAAAATCTTTGGAATATGATGCTGGAGAAGACTTGAGAGGATCAGGAGGAGAGACAACTAAATGAGTCCTAATAATAATGATAATAAATAAATAGACCATTAAGCACTGAAACTCCTTATTTCTATAATTTGGTGTGAAAGGGGAATATATCAACTCCCTATAACCACACCACTGATGATGACAAATCATGTTTATGCCGATAATTAATCGATAAAATTAACAAATTAATATGTATAATTATTTGGAGTAGAAATAAAATTTTAATATTTTAGGCATATCCCAGTATTTAAAATTAAATTTGGTATGTTTGAAAGTGTTAACATATGAGTAATTACTTTTTTAATTAATAATATGATTTATTATTAAGTTGTGTTTCACTCAGGAAAGAAAATAGCAGAAATCATATTTTAATTTCCGGAAGAAACATTATTCAATGAAAGATACATATTGAAATATTTAGTCAGTTTAGGAAAATATAATGAGAGCATTTATTATGAAAGTGATAATTAATTTTTTTGTTTGGGAAGCTTACTCCATCGAAGATTTTATACAAGATTTAAGCACCTTTTAACCTCTGGAATCCTTATATTTATTGTTAAAATCTTTTAAAAAATAACAAAGCAGAATACATTTTTAAAGAGGTTTGGGATTGGTAATCTTGATTACCCCGTTTGACCAAGTGCTTCACCTCCCGAATCTTCCTCCTGTAATCCACTTTTTAAAATACGAGATACAACTGGAATGTAGATAAATTACGTATATATAAATTTTAATAGAATAAATATATAATTAAAATTAAATTAGTGATTTTTTAAATATCTTACATCATCTTTTTTGAAACAAATATTCGAAGGCGTTATGTGCTAAGGAACCCTTTGTTGAAAAATTAAACAATATAAAATATTGTTTTTTGATTAAAGCATTAATGAATGAATTGTAAATTAATATTAGCTAACACATGCTTCGGTGGCTGCATGGTCTAAGGCACTACACTCGCAGTAGACTAAACTGCCGATGAATGAGAAAACGTCTTTATTTCTAACTTGGGTATCTTAGGCACACTTATTCTATCTTCAACCATCCTCCTTCCTAACCCATTATCGAGATTAGTACATAAGTGTCAATCCCGATTGGATAGTAAGAAGTGGTACTATGAAAAAAAGATATTAGCCGATATAACAATTTTTTTTGTTTCATTACTGATTGACCTAAATGTAGCATGACGTTTATAACTTGGCTTAATTTCGTGGCAGCCCTAAGAAATCATCATTCAACGTATTTACTTTTGCCACCTCCGAAACTTTTGAGAGCCATCGATTCACAGTAATCATACAAAGGCTTCCCAATAATAATAGATATTCAAAGTTTGATAATCACTTGAATTCAGATAACATTAGACATATGTTTTATTTTAACCTCAATGCTTGACAGTAATTTTTTCTAGCATCACGTACTACTATTCGTTCGGGCTAAACGCCTCTAAACTAACTACGCTAATGGTTTTGAGGATTAAGAAGGTTATATTTAAAGAAAATGTACACAAATTTGTTTTAAGGGAGAGTGGAAAACCATTTTGGAAAATACTAGACTGAGATTCAAACCTCCATCTTATCGTCATACTTAGTCGATTATATTGTGAGAGTGTGCCTTAGACCATGCGGGCCCCGAAGGGGGTGACAGTAATGTTGACATGATTGATGAAAATAATTGTTTAGTAATTGTAAACTATTTAGCTCATTAGTACATCACCCAATTATTCAGATCTATTCTGGACCTACCTGCACGGGGTGGTAGTATGGTATAACGGGTCACTCTATTTAGACTAGATACTGGCTGATGAGTAGATTGAGGTTCATATCCCGGTAAAGTGTGTAGTGGGCGTTTTTTAATAAATTGTTTTCCACTCTTTATTCTTACAAATTAAGAATAGATTCTCTAAAAAATTCCACCTTCTTCGTCCCTATTCCATTATTCTTTGCGTACAGCCCAAAAAGTACTAATATATGGTGGTAACAAAAAAAAAGCAGTTTTGGCCTCTTGGGTCTGAGGTAGACCCTTGAACACTACTCGCCAGCATGTTTTTTTAAAAAAATTTTTAGCACCGCGTCTTACTACCAGTTCGGGTTGTACGCTTAAGTATTAATTACACTAATGGATTAGGAATTGAGAAGGTTGAATTTAGAGGAATTGAATCCGCATATGCGTGAAAGAAAAGTGGAAAACCATTTAGGAGAACCTCACCCCCAGTTCACCCAACCTATATTCGAACTTTGATCTACCCGTCCTCGGCGGTCTAGCTCAACACGATACCAGCACGTTAGCCAACTACGCCACCGAGGTGGGTACCAGCATGTTGACCCTGGCTAATATTTCTAAGTGTAGTCCTTTAAATAAAAATTGGTCAATATTTGTGAAAAAGAGAGCCCCCATCATTATACGTAATAAATAATATGACAATTATTACATTTCCAGGTACTGAACACAACACATTTGGCTAGCCTTGAATTATAAAATAGTTGCACCACAAATTATTTTGAAAGCTTGAGAAATATTCAGTTGTTTTTTTTAACCAATTGACATGCAAATCAATGGAATATACGAAATGTATTATATATTGGTTTGAATATCTGCCGTGGTGATATTCTTAAGATCACTTTGTTTACTGAATTAAAGTATTTGATGATTATTAATATAAGGTTTCGTAGTTATGAAAATAAGCTTGTCCTTTAATATTCCCAAGAATATATTTCTGAACTCTTTAAAATGGTCAAACCAATTATATTTAAAATATTTTAAATATAGGATACCTTATATTATGTGTATAGTGGCTAAGAAAAACTTGTTCATTCTAAAGAAGATATTCATCTTGTTAAAAAACAATAGAAATGACAATTAATATTTTACTAATGAGTTTATTTTGAAACAATTTTTTGTAAATACCAAACCGGTCCTTCAATGGGGATAACCGTCCCTTTTGTGGGACAGCTACCAGAACCGCTTGAATAGCTTGGGTGTGACCATGAAGCGCAGGTACTTATCTTCATAGATTCCCAAGCCTTCCGGTGACTTGACCCTTCCGACGTCCATGGATAGGATAGGAACTGTCTCGTGAGAATATTATTCAACTTGATACCAAATATTCGTAGGGGCCGAGTGAGACAATAAGCCTGGGTCATAAAACTTAGGTCCCATGGCCCTAAGAAGTCTAAGAAGTTACACTTAACTTAAAGTCCACGGGAAGGTCGGGGTTTGGATACGAAAGAGTATTCTAGATATTTCTTGGACTATCTTCTTCTCTACCATCCATTTGATGCTTGTGCTGGTGAATCTATTATAAGATAGCTCCCTTAGCAAATATAATTAAAGAATGTCCAAGCAAGTGCTTGGCTATTTTTAAGATTTCAATATTGATTGGGAACCATTCGTATGTACTCTATCAATCAAAAAACATTACACATTTTTGGGGGTCCTCTCTAATATATTTACCGCTGTATAAAAATACTACAATATTTATTTAAGGCTTGGCTATCAATTTATAAAACTTGAATTCCTCAAAAAAAAATTAAGCTATTTTTTAAACAATCAAAATATTATGGAAGGTCATTGAAGTTTTTGTTGTTGTTGTGTAAATATAATGTATATATATATATACATATATATATATATATATATATATAATATATATTGAACTTCATTAATGCAAAGTTATTTGATAGCTATAATTATGTGTTTCCAAAGCGTCGATAATATCGATTTGGATTTAATACTTTCTCTCATCTTACAGGTAGAGAAAGTATGGTGATCGTCAAAAAAATCGAACTCGAGATTTTGATGAATCTTGACGTTTCATGACTCCCTAAATCCAAAAAAGTTGTTTTTGAATTTCCCTCTGTCTTTCTGTCTGTCTGTCTGTACCTTATAGGGCACATTGACACATAAAACTAATTTCTATATTGTTACCCTTTTCGGTGCCGAAGTTGGCTAACGCGTTAGTTTCGTACTGATATTAACGCGCTAGTTTAATACTGAGCTTGACTGTCGAGGACGGGGAGATCAAGGTTTGAATCTAGGTCGGGAGAATTGGGGTGGTTTTTCATCAATAGTTTTCCATTCTCCACTCAAATGCGGGTTCATTTCCTGTAAATTGATTCCTTAGATTTCTTTCTACTTCCCTCCATTCATCTCTAGTAATATAATTTTCATAAATTGGTACATGTAAAGCAGATCCGAGTTTCCAAGCTGTCAGCAAATGGTTCAAATACCATTTTATTAAGGTCTTGAAGACATTAAACTGTTTGAAATGCTCTTAGGTGGACAAAGATGCGCCCTTTTCTCATTGATTCTATATAATTGTATATTATTTTATGCGTGTTCTTATGTGGAGTGGTGATGATACAATGTATATTATTCCGTTCAGAAATCTTACGAGTTTATAGAAAGAGAGAGAAAGTCTGTGCAGTGCGCCGTACCATTTATTTTTAAATTTTATAATTCAAAACAAATCGTACTTGTTGAAAATCGATAGAGTCTTAGGACGTTTCAAATCCCACAATATGCCTAAAATATGTTTATAAATTTTAAATAATAATTCTTGTGAATGCTTAGTAATTATTACCATATTGATCGGAAAATAAACCGCACTTTTTTATAGAACGACAAATTTTGCAATAACTTCGCAAAACATATAACGCATAAAAATATGTGTCAACTTTGTGGATTCCAATAATATGGATCATTAACGGATCAGATTTTGACTATTTGGTAAATATTAGAAAAAAAGTTGGAACACAACATGAAGGTTCATTAATTACACATATATTTTCAAAAGGCCTATGATACAATTAAAAGAATTATACTACTGTATATTAAATTGTAGTTAAATTTTAGATACCCAAAAAACCTGTCAAACTAATTTAAATATCGATTAAATAGCTAAGCTATTAAATTTATTATTTACGGTTACAAACGCATCTAGTTATCATATTTTTTAAATTAGAAAATTACACCTGGACAATGGAATTGAAAACCGAACCTTTGGCTTAGTTCACCAATGCTCTAATTACTGAGATCCATGAATCGTCCCGTGCCCAGGGTCATGCTCCACTCATATTTTAAGGCAGCGTCTGTGATGGACTTGCGGAAATCATCAGCTACAAATGTGTGATTAATTAAGATCACGAGCTATCAGATAAAGCAGCCATCATCGACTTGGAAATGGTCTTTTTACTGCCAACAGTACAATTACAATACCATGACTCGTGTATAGCTCAGTGATAGGAGCATTGGTGTAATAAATCAAAGGTCCTGGGTTCGACTCGCATGTCAATGTGTAATTTTTCAATTTAAAAATATTATAGATGTATATGATTAAAATATTATTGAGTAAAGGTAAAATAAACTTTCCAAATTTCATAATGTTTAACTACTAAATAATTAAATTCTCTCTATGTGTGTGTAGCACATAGCTGTACAGTAATGAAGTGCACTCCAGTGTCGCAGTGGTGGTACTAACTTAGTTGCATTGGTATACCTGGAGGTCGATAGTCGATATAGTTTTATTTTACCTCTACCCATTAGGGATACATACTTGGATATAGTTAAATAGCAAGAAGGTAATTGGAACATATACCAGATATCTCACTTGGTAGAGTGGTCAGCCGGAAAAACGGATAATTAGAACTCAAATCTATCTCCGGGGTCATTTTACTGAATTTATATATAATATTATAGTACTGTACATAGATTTACCCTCAATTTATGTTTCCCGAACAAGTTTAATATTTAAGCTATTTTGAATGTGTAATGTTGTTATTTAAAATATTTCCAACTAATATCTAATCATTAATTTAAATTTTAATATGTTACTCTAGACGAGTACATTAGCAGAAGCAAAGGGATTACAGCCTACGTATTTAATGAACACTTTCTTATATATCTGAATATATCAACGCATGACTTATAAATTTTCTTTGATATAGAACTGACATAACACACAGCCCCCGGTTGTTAGTTCATCACTATGAAAAGAAAAATTCAAATTTCACACATGATACATTTTCGTCCACTCCAGGAATATAACACCAGGACTTTTTGGTTTAATATGCAGACAAGATTAAGGCTGAGATAATGAGTTTATATTAATATGACTAAACATATTAATTTAATCTATCCAAAACTATAAACCAAGACAATTTACTACTAAAAATAGAACTATACCAAATCTTATATATACAATGAAAATAAACTATTTAAAAAAATGATAAAAGTATAAACAAAAAATTTGTTGAGTGCTTAATAGAAAGCCTTTTAGATTTGTTCTCCGTGTACGGTGTCTTACAAAGCTTACAGACAATCCATATATATACAATAATAAAATAAATATGGGGAAGGTATAATGAGGAAATATACTCGAATTCACTTGGATAGAGAGGAGAAAACGATTTTTTTTAAATCTCAGTAAATCTGGCTGGAACTTGAAACCCAACTTCCCTTTTAGTGGTAACTCAAACTATACAGGACTAGATTATTTGTCTACTTGCCCACTTGTAAAAAATATACACATATATGTTTATATATATTTATATATTAAAAAAGGTTGTCTATACATTATTATATCTCAAAATTATTCAATAGGTTTTTTATTATAAAATGTAAAATATATATTTTTTTATGAATTAATTTATGTGCCAGATTTACTTAAAATCTATGAAAATTTATTTGTTAAGTTTATTTTACCGTGATTGTAAACACGTTTCGTATGGTTTGTTCAAATATAACAATTTTTCTTAATAATGTTATAGTTTTACTAGTGGCAAAGTCATTTTAATATTCTATATTTTGATTTTACTGCCATTAATGTTACGTAATTAATTCTAAAGGTTTGAGTTTTTCTAGTGTAGTTAATTTTGACTTCATTGTCAAAATAAATGGTACGGCATACCGCACAGACTTTCTCTCTCTTTCTATAAACTCGTAAGATTTCTGAACGGAATAATGTACATTGTATCATCACCACTCCACATAAGAACACGCATAAAATAATATACAATGATATATAATCAATGAGAAAAGAGGCGCATCTTTGTCCACCTAAGAGCATTTCAAACAGTTTAATGTCTTCCACAAGGGTCAACACTTCGTATTAAAATTTC
>CABFWB010000328.1:104948-115293 GCA_902151455.1 Timema bartmani | reverse complement strand
CCCCTGATCTCTAATGCGGGTAATCCTAAAAAATAACTGTTAGCTACCAATCCAAAGTGAGAGATTCTAAACTGCACTTTTTAATTAACTAGAAACACACTTAGGCTGCCGAGTGAGCTAAGGCACCATTCTCGTAATGAACTGAAATTCCGGCAATGGGAAGATCATGGTTTGGACCCCGGTTGAGTGTCTTGAGAATGGTTATTCCTAATCAAATATGGGTACATTTATTCTTAATTCCACCTTCCTCAATCCTAAAAAGTAAGTTTAGTTAGTTGATATTTTTACAACCCGTACGGGTGGTGAAACGTTATGACAAAAACAAACTAGGTAGTATAATTACAGAGAATATTCTTTCACCTCAAATCTGTCCTTTTGTAACAGAACTACTCCAAGATTTTCTGTATTCATCCACTAGGTGTATTATGCTTGTTCGTATTTAAAAGTGACGTAAATAATTAACTTATCATGTCAAACAGAGTAAACATATTGTAAGTCTAATGAATACGAAATGGTTTTAGTAACATTTTAAGCATCATAAAAAGTCAATATTACAGCGAATCACAATAAATAATCAAACATTAATATACTATATTTTATTAATGTTATACTCTATATTTTTTACAAAAAAATATATTATTAGATACTTAAATAAAATCTTTTAAAAAAATGTTAAATCCTCTTTATCCTCCATATCAATAAAAAGTATTGTAATAATTCAATTTTTAGGCCTCGAAATTATAATGAATGATTACATTTTATATGTGCCCTAACTCCAAAAAATAGATTTTACAATGATTCTGTTTGTTCTCATGTCTGTCTGTCTATCTACGGCAACAGATATTATGGATTTAGTTCAAACTTTATATCTAGTTTTATATAAGTTTCTATGATTTTGATGCTATCCTTCAAATTAAGGGTAGTTAACTGGTTAGAGATTTTTTTGAATCCCAACTATTTCAAAAATTACCAAGGATTCTCTTAAATTAATATAAATATTTATATAATTATATAGTTTTGACCTCCCAAATAGCACTTCATACTTGGTCTGTGTGTAAAAATATGTTAAAGGGTAGTTCAATGAAGAGTAAAAATGGCTGAAACAACTTTGTGTTAAATGTATATTTTAGGAATGTTTGACAGGATAAATTAACGGCTTATTTAATCTTCGCGGAAAAATTCATTTAAAAAAAGGTTTATTGGTGAATATTTAGCTAAAAATTTGAATAGTAAAAATAATAGCTCAAGTGATTTGGCTTAGTATGAGTGTATGTTTAATTTTTTACATAATGCATAAATATATATATGGTTTTTCTACAAAAAAGAAGTGATATTAGTTTTTACTTATGCAATAACAGGGAGACCGGGTTTCTAATCCCACCAAAATAGTTTTCCGCTCACCCTCCACGCTAGTGCGTCTACACTTTTGATGAATTCAAACTTCCTAATTCTTAACTCACAAGCGTAATTAGTGCATATGCGTATAACATGAACAGATAGTAAGACGCTTTTACACAACACATAATATTATGTGCTTTGTTTTCTAAAATAAGTTAATTTAAGTGTAAGTAGTCTACTTATGACAAATTTTAGAAATTTGGATTTTTTTTGGAATTGGATTTAAAGATTGAATTCAAATTGTGTATCTGGGAATAATTTTTCATGATAACTAAGAGAACGTTCTTATTTCTACAAATTACTAATAATTTAAAGGTAGATTAAAAATATTTTATTTATGAAAATTTAAAATTTGTTAAAAATCTAGGGCAGCTCGTTTTAATATTTATATATGTTACAGGAAAAGTAGATTCTCCAGTAAAAGTCGACTGTTCCTTAGGCCGAGTCGACTCTTACTGGTCTTTTTAGTAAAAGTTGATTAAAAGTGAAAAGTGATGAATTTCGATCAACATTTACCAGTCAGAGTTGACCGTAACCAGGGAAAGTATACTCTTACTACCTTGAGTTAGTAAAAGCTGACTTTTTGCAAGGAAATGGTCTACTACCTAATAAAAAACAAATAAAAAAGCAAAACCTTTATGATACAAAGAGAGAGATAAATATTTATTATTTATTACAGCAAGGTAAAGATTTGTGACACTTTGAGTTGTAGAGCACATCTTTCTTCTTACATATGCACTTCTTGGATTTGCATTAAGTGTTACAAGAGTATTTGAAAAATCTTTGTCCACTTCCAAGTTGCAACAGTCCTCACAGCTATTGTTTTACCCATAGGGACTTCATTTTCTTGGATGATGCTCGTGGGACATTTACTGAATTGAGACCTGAAAAAATATTATCATTGAACACTAAATAATTTAATAATAGGGGCAGGGAGAGAGAGGAGCGAGAGAGAGAGAAAGTGTGTGTGTGTGTCTGTGAGAGAGAGAGAGAGAGAGAGAGAGAGAGACTACTACTTTGAAAAAATCTGCTTCAGAATTCCATTTCTTGTTCCAATTCGATAGAATTCATCATCGACAACCTCCAGTACCACGCCAAGGATAGATCGGGCATCTCCTTTTCCACGGTCAACATCTGGGACAGGAATTTGAACTGACGTTCCTTTTTCTAGTGACGGATGAGTCTGATCGGAGGTTTTTTTCATGCGTTTAGCTTGCTCTTCTAGACAGTGGAAAGCTTCATTTCTCTGCTTCTTGATAGCCTCCATAGACTTGTCCAAGTCAGTGAGGAGATAATCACCATCATCTACGAGCCAATTTTCACCACTTGATAAATTTTTATTTGTTTCTATTTCATTAGGAGTTCCATTCCCGTTTCTTTCAATTTCGTTTTCTTGTTGTTGTTGTTGTTGCTGTTGTCGTTCCTGAATTTGATCAATAGCGCATTGAAGATCCTCTTCTGTTTCCAAATTTGCCAATACCTCAGAAGGTAGTTTTGAAATAGATATGCCATGTCTTGGGGGGCAACCGAACATTACCTCATACGGGGATCTTTTTATCCCACTATGCAATGCACTGTTTTTCATGAGTTGAATAAACTTTCAGCCTTCACACCATTTTGATATTTTGTGGTCTTGCATCCAGGTGGTTATCATGTTCTCTATGTCCTGGTTGGCTCTCTCAACCCTACCTTGACTTTGACTATGTTGCCGTTTGCCATACACCATTTAGAAGTTCGGCCATGTATTAACCAGACTGTCAATAATTTTATTTACAAATTCTTTGCCATTGTCAGACTGTAAAATACAAGGAGCGCCTAACAAAGTAAAAATATCAATGATGTTAGCACACACTTCGTCTGCGGTCTTAGATTTCAGTGGTCTTAGCACAACAAACTTTAAGAATTAATAGCCAGAGCTATTATTTATGCTTATTAGTGGGGATTACTCCACCTAGATATCATATTCTGAAAATTGAAAAATGACACCTGGACACGGGAATCGAACCCGGGACCTCTGGCTTAGTACGCCAATAGCTCAGTGGTCAGAGCATTGGCGTACTAAGCCAGAGGTCCCGGGTTCGATTCCCGTGTCCAGGTGTCATTTTTCAATTTTCAGAATACAACAAACTTTGTCTAATGATCCTGGTAAACCATTATAAATTTGAACTCTCCATCAGGTTGCGACTGAAAGTCAATCAAATCCACTTGACATCGTGAATTCATTTCCTTGAATAACAAAGGCTTTACAACCAGTCCTTTCTTCTTATGTTTCAATTTTTGAACACAAGGTTCGCACAAGCTTAAAAATAGTAAAATGTCCTTTGTAGTAACATTTTGGAATTTTCCTTTCAATTGCTCAATCATACGATCTCTTCCTCCATGTCCAGTGGATATGTGCGCTTCATTAAGAACTCCAAACAGCTCTTCATCAAAAACATAATACCTTATGCTTTCTTGGTCTGTGACAGGGTGTATTAGTTTTGTAATACCGTTTACTTCAATAATGTGATATCGTCTTAAAAACCTGAGATCATTACTTTCTTTTTTACTCGCAGTTTTTAGATTTTTAACTTTTTGAATGTAGCTATCGTATTTCAATTTGGTTAATGTAAGTGAATTTACCTTGGAGGTCGAGCGTTCTAGCTTAACTTTTTCACGAAACAGTTGTTCCTTGGAGTCTGCCATAATTATTACACACTTAAACTAATTATTAAAATGTAAAAAACACACTGAAACTAATTAATCAAACACACACTGAATCCTTGGTCACTGTTGAGAACTACAACAAATGGACGAGTGATCAGAGAAAACAACAGTAAACAAATAGAGCTGGGATATTCAAAACAAAGATGTGCGTGCGAAGTCGCATGTGGAGAGCAACATCTGGATGAGTGATCAAAGAAAACAACAGTAAACAAATAGAGCTGGGATATTCAAAACAAAGATGTGTGCGTGAAGTTGCATGTGGAGAGCAACATCTGGACGAGTGATCAAAGAAAACAACAGTAAACAAATAGAGCTGGGATATTCAAAACAAAGATGTGCGCGCGAAGTTGCATGTGGAGAGCAACATCTGGACGAGTGATCAAAGAAAACAAAAGTAAACAAATAGAGCTGGGATATTCAAAACAAAGATGTGCGCGCGAAGTTGCATGTGGAGAGCAACATCGCGGAATCAACTTTTACTAAACCACAGCAGGCATAGTTAACTCTTCCTAGGAAAAGTTGATCTGTTTATTCTCTATTAACTTTTACTGATACTTTTATTAAGAGTCGACTTTACTTAGGCCGAGTCAACTCTCCCTAGCAATCTAATTTTCCTGTAACATATATATAAAAAGTTTTTAAGTTTATTAACAAGATGATGTGTTTCTTTTTATGAGGAGAAATTATTCAAGAAAACCTATTTAAAAAAAAAAAGTCAAGCCTTACTACACAAAACGAGAATGTTTGTGCAATTGGGTCGTACCATTTAATCTTTTACTTACTTACTTTACTTAAAATTAAATTTAAAGCTATCTATCTAAATACTTAGAATATATATTATGCCTTTATTAAAAAGTTCTATTGACGGAATATATTTATTTTAGCTCAAAATTAATAATTATTTTTCTTGGCTGATAGATTCTAAATAATATTTTAAAGTATTTGTTTACAATATCCAGCCATATATATCACCGAAAATAATACCACATATAGAGCAAAATTCTGATCAAATACATTTGATGCTTAGGATATGTTTAAAATTTGGAAATTATTATGTACTATCTAGATAATAAATCTACAGTAAGGTGTTGATAGCTTTAGTCTGCTTATTCAATTCTCGATAGTTGTAGGTTAAATATATTTTTCAGTAGTTATGTGTCCGACTAGAGTTCTTTTACATATCACGGATTTGAGTAAAATTTATTGATTTACTATGAAATAATTCAAAAAACTTGATAGTCCTTTTAAGACAATTCTTCGGATGTGATGAACCAAATAAAATGGAAATTCAATAATAGTTTAGGAGTGATGATCAATGAGATGCTACTTAAAAAAATAAAATCATGGATGAAAAAACAGAAAACGTTTGATTATTATTTCAATTTGTGATAATACTTTGAGTTTAGTTACAAAATTACATTTGAATGTTTGCCTCAAAATTATAGATAAAGCTATTTGTTCCTAAACATATATAAATTTGTATTATAATTTTTCACGATAACGTCGTGTCTTAGAGTTTTTGATACAGCGATCTGGGCATGGTCCTATTCAACTGGAAGCTATTCTTAAATTGCTTCCATGTTTTTAAAACAATTTTTACTGTATATTGTTAATTAACAAAAGTTTTTCTAAAATAAGCATGATAGGGAGCTTGAGTAACATTTTCTTTAGAAAAAATATAGTTTGTACTTTTTATTGAGATTAATAGGGTTTTACTGATAGTCAATTAAAATTTCAATAAGAGGGATAGTACCGTTTATATCACGATGAATATATGAGAGAAAGTCCCTATAATTTTTTGTTTAGGAACAAAACTTTACTAACACTGAGTGAACCAACACTTTCCTAACAAAAAAACAAGATTTTAAGAATAATTTATGTCTCGCTTTTACACCCTTACGGTGGGGGTATAGGGGTTGAGAGGAAAGGTCGTGTTTTTTCCAGTTTTTACATGGAAACATTTTATAACCAAAATAAATCAAATAGAGCTCCAGTAGAAACATATTGAGTTTAATTTTCTTCACACGGTGATATCAACATTGCCATTATTATTAATATTATTAGCACCGCGTATTTATATCCTTTCGGGCTATACGCTTAAGTTCTAATTACGCTAATGGGTAAGGAATTGGAAAGAATGAATTTAGAGGAAGTGAACCCACATTTTCATGGAGGGAGAGTGGAAAAAACATTTAGGAAAAGCCGACCCCAGTTCACCTGACCGAGATTCTAACCTCGATATTCCCGTTCTCGACAGTAAAGTCCAACACGAAGCTAGCGCGTTAGATAACTACGGCACTGAGGTGGGTAGCAACAGTATTGTTGATTATTTGTAAAGGATGTCTTAGAATTTAACGACAACCTTTTCTCTTAATTTATAAAAGTCTGTCATATAATGTTATGCTCATGATATGTTCAATAATCGTTGATATCACCGTTTGAATAAAATTAAAATCGATTTTCGTAGTGAAGAAATATTTTATTTATTTTGGTCAAAAATAATATTTTGCTATAAAAAATGCAAAAAAAAACCTGTGTTTTCTAGCATTCTCACCATCCCCACCTTAAATCTTAGCTATATTAATTATTTGCTAAGGATTATTACTATTCAATAGTTGCTCAACTTTTATCAAATAAGAACCTTACATTTTGTATGGTTTCAAAGAGCTTTTTCTAAAGTTGTGCTTTATTCATTATTCAGCGTATTTAAAGTGCAATTTCTTATTAATTGATTTTATATTTGGCTTCAGTGGTCGAATGGTCTAAGAGGAGCCACTCTCATCTTATATATATATGCCTGTTGATTACGGAGAGATCAGAGTTTAAATCCCAGTCGGGTCTACCAGGGTGATTTTCCCAAACTGTTTTCCACTCTCCTTCCAAGATAATGCAGGTAAGTTATCACTAAAATACTCCCTTCACCCTCCCTAACGCATTAGAGTAACTATCATATGCGAATATCCTGAACATGTAGTAGGGCGCATTTATAAAAAAATTGATTATATTAAAATACCACTTACACACTAACTTATTTCCTGAACAGATGTTAACACCTAGATGGTGGTGGTTGGTTCATGACTGTGTAGAGAAAAAACCCAATTTAACAAATTATAAATTTGTCACCTATGCTTGAATTGAACGTAAGCTTTGAATAACTCAGTTATTTACCTAATATTTTGGTAACACATTGAGGAATGAAGATATGGATTGAGAAGGAGATGTAAGGCCGAGTGCGGACAACCATTTCAAACCTTCCTTTTCTTTTAAGTTGCGGCAGAAGGGAACGCAAGTAATTTACAGTTTTTATAGCACTAATTGGTTTTGGCCAAAATAAATCAAATATTTCTCCAGTAGCAACATAGAGTTTAGCTTTCTGCACATGCTAATATCAACAGATCTTGAATATCTGACAAGGGTGTCCTGGAATTTTGTCAAAACTTTTTAAATAAAGAGAACACATTTTGACAAGATTCCAGGACACCCTTGACAGATATTCAAGATCTGTTGATATTAGCATGTGCAGAAAGCTAAACTATAGGTTGATACTGGAGAAATATTTGATCTATTTTGGCCAAAAAGGTGTAATGCTATAAAAACTGTAAAAACACTTGCGCTCCCATCAGCCGCACCTTAAGTTACATACCACGGTTACAGAAAAGAAAAAACAGACAGGCTTCTGTGTTGTAAGCTATAGCTTCTGCCAACAAGGCCTGAAGGAAGGAGTGCGTAAATTCTCACTATACAGAACTGCTTCCAACACTCTGGTTTAACCTTTGGGTGTGTCGAGTTTTATAAAGAGGATAACGTGTTACTTAAGTAACTACTACTATACACCAATGACAATTTGTTTGTAATAAAGAATCTAGTGAACTGAACAATGAAGGCAAATAACGAATTACATCTATTTGGATGAAGCTATTGCTATTGCTGTGGTACTAGCATAAAAACAAAAGACGGATAATATGATTAAGGCGATAGTGTCTAAAGTGTCCCGTCAGTGAAGGAGTTATTGGAGGGTGTCAGGACCGTTATAAGTTTTATCAAATGTTGGGTACAATATTACAACCCATGACCATTTTATTTGAAATTTTAGTTTAGTGTAAGTTAAAATTCCTAGATTGCGTGACGACCACTATGAGTTCAATCAAACTAAGCCATTTGCAGAGTTTAAGCTTTAACTTTTACGTTAAATCCAAAATCTTACTTTTAATTTTGACTATTTAGATTAGTAATAATCCTCGGTACTTTATCCAGATATTTTGTTTATTCAGACAAAAATATTGACAAATTGTATTTTTCTTTGCACCTCATTCTTTTGATTGGTACGCCTGGCACTGTGTCGCAAATGGTCTTAATGTCAAATCTTGAATCTATTTTTTTTTATTGAAATATTAATTTTGTTAAATAAAAGGCTTTTATCCATCCCAGGATTTATCCAAACTAATGGGCATGGGTAAAAAGGCAGAATTTAAAAGGTAACATAATCTCATTTGGTTTGAGATAGAGGGAAAAACCAAATTAAAAATATTATTCTCAGTACTCCGAGCTGGAATATGAACCTTGACCTCCCTGCCACCATCAAACCAGATTTGATGAAACAGACAATTCACGCGCCCATCTATGAAAATATGTTACAATTTAGTTGTTGAGAGGTTTTATAGCTATCTTATTGATAAGCCAAATATTCAAGTACTACTTTAATTCCGTTGATAAACATTAATCTAACTATGCATCTACTTCCAATAATTTACTATACTAATAGTCATCAAAGCCAACTCAGTGGTCGAAATGTTTATCGCGTAATAAAAATGATTGCTAAGACGGGGAGAGCCGGATTTTAGTCTCAGTAAGATGTACTGAGGTTAATTTTCCCTAAATGGTTGGGGTTGGGGCAAAAACACGATAACCCTCATTTTATGAAAAAATGTGCTACCACGGATTTCTGGTAGTTTAACTCTTGAATTAAAAGTTGTTTTTAAAGTCAGTCAACACCTAGAGGATAGCTAATATATACGAATATTTTATTTATTTTTATAACTAGATTTACAGATTTTATAAACGTTTAAATAGTGAAAATATCCCATTCAAATCTGTGAGGGTTATCATATTTCCACCCCAAACCCCTCAATTCAAGTACTTTTCCTCTAAAACTAAGCCTTCCTCATCCTTATACAATTGGCATAATAATTGTGTGCGTATAGCCCGAATGGGTTCAAACACTCAGTGGAATAAACAAAAATAAAAATACACCTCAGTAATAGAAGCAGAGCCATAAAGTAATTTGTGAAATATATTTTATAAATCTTGAAAAATATGTGTATTCATATTTCACTTCCTACTGTAGTTTTATTCAACAATATTTATAAATCCTTAAATATTAATCCATCATAATCAAGAACAGAATACTTAACTTAATGCTTAACCATTGAAACCATAATTAATTAATCCTCCGTGAGCTAAGACACACCCATAGTCAAACACAAGCTCCTATTGGCACCAACTGGAACTAAACCAGTGACCCTTACGCCGGTAGGCGGGTACTAAACACTGAGCATGTGTGGGGTGGAAAATGGACTTTACAAACCCATAATTTGACAGTGGCGTCACTTCGTGAATTGAAAAATGAAAATAACATGAGGACACCTCAATGCTAAAAGGACATTATAGCATCGTATTGATTGTGTGGTAAATCCTATGTTATAAAATACTATTATGAATTCAATCGATTTTTTTTCCCTGGTGCTTATTTTACTCAAATTTAGATTGATCTTGATTCAAAACTAGATTTAATTCTTTAGTGTTCTGTATTGAGTTTTATTTGCATTTTAAATTTATTTTAAGTAAAATAGATAAACCACATTTAGATATATTTGTTTCAATCATATTACTTTAGTTTTATCCAATTTAATATAGCGTACGTACGGAAGTTAACACAAAAAGTGAATATTTCATTTAAACTTCAAGTGTACAGACTGGTAGCATAAGTATAATGGTAATGATGGTCGGCTTTACTAAAGAGAAAAAGGTTTTGGTCAAAGCCTGTTCTTTAAAATAATAAATCATTTGCCTAAATGAAATGGTTGAATATACTATTGTCTAATTACATACTAAACTGGTGCATTAGTTGAACAAATCCAGGTTATTCACCATGTTTTTTAAACTAAGAATAATAGTTAGACATTCGTTTGGTATCCAGGAAAACAAGGCTAGGATACTTTACTAAAAAAAAAAAAAAAAAAAA
>CABFWB010000328.1:0-104928 GCA_902151455.1 Timema bartmani | reverse complement strand
AAAAAAAAAAAAAAAAAACAAGGACATACATACACACTAGGTTACGTGAAGGTCAGGTTTTGTTTTAATACGAAGCGAATCCAAACAAGAAAGCAAAGTCAAAGCTGAAGACAAATGTAAGCTTTTTGTGGTTATCAGATAAAAGGACTGGGCCTATAGATTTTTATTTTATTCATTCAATCCATATAGATAATGAGAAAGCTTACAAAGAACACTATAACATTTTATGCTGAAAAATTCAAATAACTTATCTATGCTTAAGCTATAGATCTTATTTAATCCCTAATTGGTGTTAAAATACTGTTTACTAGCTGTTCAAAAAAATGACTAGCATTTCTATGAAAAATGGACCTCGTTCCTTCTATGATTTTGGCTAAGGAAATCTAGCGTGACAGAATTTAGTGGTATACTACGGTCTTTATAATATATTTAAAAAAAAAACCTCCTTGAAGTTAAAATATTATATCCCATAATTTATTTTGGCCCTTTAAATAGATATTTTTATTTGATAATCAAATTAAAGAAAACACGATTATTAATTTAATATAGGGCCTTTATCTATACAGATAAACATTTGTTAAAGTGGTTTAAAATGTTAGCTTCTTAATAAATAACAAACATTAATAAAATAAAGAATGTGTTCTAGGTCGATTGCTTGGAATTTTTTATTTAAATAAATTGGAGTTGGCTAGTAAACATAGACTTTTTGAGCAGAAGTCCTCTTGATACACATAAGAAATTCCAATCTGTCAAACTAAAACTGAACCTCACTCCACTCGGTCAGATATAAGTTGAAATAAAAAAATATATATTGGGGTATTTCAAGTATTTCATAATTTTTCGAGGATCCATGGGTTATTTTGGAGGTCAAATTTGAAGCGAAAGCCTTCGACTTAAACATTTAGGAGATTCACAAAAATCGAATAAAAATAATTGTAACTAAAAATATTGAACAAATTGAGAGATTTTACATTATTTGGATTGTTCATGTATCAATTCCTTTTGGTATACTATTTAAACAACATTAAATTTTAATTATTAATGAAATTGAAAATATTTTAACTAATAAAAACTAGATGTTTTATACACACTGAGACTTACTAAACCTATAAGCTATATTAACTTTAATTGCACTGATAGGCTAGTAAAGAGGAAGAATTGAAATGAAATTAACCCAAATTTACGTGGATGGAAAGTAATAAATTCCTTAGACAAACCATCCCTTATTGACACCCAGTTGGGATTTGAACAGGATCAGACTGAAATTTGGACCCATGACTTATTGATTGATCATTCTAAATTAAAGTAGTCTAATTATATAATATCTAGTTATTCAAATATAAATTTGGATCCATGCCTTACTGATTGATTATTTTAAATAGTCTAGTTATATAATATCTACAATAATAGACAAGAAGTATATTCACTTAAATGTTGATAGGGTGGGCATTTTAGAAAATACAATAATAAAACAGTTGGCTGAAATATATATTATTTTATTATTTAATTCGTGTTATTCATAGGAATTGTATATATTGAAAATTACAGCTTTATGAACTCCTAAATAAACGTAAGAGTACGTGAAAGTAGA
The DNA here is from genome assembly GCA_902151455.1 of Timema bartmani. Classification (NCBI taxonomy): domain Eukaryota; kingdom Metazoa; phylum Arthropoda; class Insecta; order Phasmatodea; family Timematidae; genus Timema; species Timema bartmani. The sequence goes on along the minus strand of CABFWB010000328.1, from coordinate 103,337 downwards.
TATTGTAGATTTTCTGAATGTCAGATAAGGTTTTCTACTGAAAATTGGACTATAGCTGCCACTGTTGCAGTAATGTATTTTAAGTAGGAGCAGGATATGTGGGCAAGTGTAATAATTATTACCATAATTTTACCTTTCTATAAAATTATTCGGTACTAAGCTCAAGCTACAATTCATCCTCCTATCTTAGTTTTTGTTTAATATCAAATAAACTTTTCAAATTTAATCTACTTATAATTTTGATATTAACTGGTTTTAAGAAAATGTACTCTACTTAAAATACAAACAAAACTAATGTTTTCAGATCATAAAACACCTTTAAAAGTTGACTTGTGTAGAGTTGTTGAAAATATTTAACTTTATAAATATATTTATGTAGTTTAAATTAGTATGTTATATGAGTAACACCTATATCTGTGAGTACGTAGACTAAGCATCAGGATCTTCTAGTCTGGTTTTCCAATTACCAAGAGGTCATGGTTTTAGTCCATACTCCCTCCATTCAATTGCGGATACACTTTATATAAACTCAAACTTTCCTAAAGCCAACTCAATTAAATTTATTAAATGTGGATAGCCAAAAGATGGCTTGACAATATTATGTGTCACAAATAAATGCTTAAAATTGATATGTTAAAATAATAACTTACCACATTCAGTGTTTTATTTACAGTGATTTACTTACAGGTACAGTACAGTACATTTTAAACTGACTCTCCTTACATATGAAACATTCCACGCCACGCCACTGTTACTGACTACATGTATTGGGAGATCTAGACCCTGTTTTACAAAGGTACGGTTCTTGACAAGCGTCAAGTCACTAGTGTAGTCACGAGAAACGACTGGTACTTGTAAATTTTTTTCTTGAAGATATTTTTTGATTCACTAGTCAATCAAGACTGGCTAGATTGACTAGAAAAACGGCTGTTCGAATATGGGCTATAATAAATAAAATGTTGCTGTTACATAAAAAATTAAGAAAATAAAGTGTTTATTATTTTGCTCATTTAGCAATTAAATCACCAAATAATTACAAAGTGAAAAGTGGCAGGATTTTAAGGTGCTGAAGGACTGATTTTAAGTAATAAACTATGGCACACACTTTTGTTCAACTGATGTAAAAGAGATCTGACAAGATCCTTATACTTTTAATAACTACAAGTTAACAGTTGGTCTAATAAAATGAATAGAGGCTTAATACATTTTAATTGTTGTGGGTTAAAAACAAATGTTAAACATAACATTTAGAAATGAATAATAAGTGTTAAAGGTATCATCTACATTAGTGTAAACTGTGTCCGAGTTCTCTAAACAATAATACATTTTTATTGTAGTTATCATATTGATTGTTATTCCAATCTATGTACTTATGTATTACTCCATGTTAAGGCTGTTATCCTATTATTTAGAATGAGAACACTTTTGTACTTCCTTTTGAGAGGTCTATTTCTCAAAGTGATTGGTCTGATCAGGACATAAGAATTTACTTTTCTTTTTGGTGTAACTGACAAGTGTTTGTTAGCTGTAACGAAAAGATTAAAGTGAATTACAGTTAATCTACCTGTATTTTAGACCTAGCTTACAAGGATTTTGTTCTCTTTGATTTCTGAAGAAATTAAAGTTCATGGTCAATATACGATATTACCTGTATTGGCTGGCGTTAAACGTTTTATTATTTTTAACTTAAGTTACTTCTTTATTGTTGTTGTAATACAACTTATATTTTTAATAACCACTTAAACTAATATTTAATTAGACAATTATTCTGCTTAGGGGGTGAACTTCACTACATTTATCACAGCGCATTATTCTTGAATTTTAAATAAATCGGGCTTTGGGTCATCATTTGTAAGAATTATTAGGACTAGGAAGTCAAAAATTAAGTTTTATAATAAATAATAATATAATATTGATAAATTTAATTTCAAAAGGGAGTATGGTATACGGAGTTTGAAAATTAATTGTTTCTAAACTGACGGATTATATCAGCACACGGATTATAAACCAACTTATATCAAGAGCAGACACAACAACCCAACCCCGGCCGTTAATTTATAATATTTTAAGTGCTTGATGATTTAATTGTTAATGTACACTCTTATTATTAGGGCTAGGATAGTAATTATTTAAGAATGCGTGAAATATGTATGGACTTATTACCTCAATAATATCAATAATTGCCCTGGGAATTAAATGCTACCCTAAAAATTAATTATGACGTTTTAAATAAATATATATATAAAACCACACGTTAAGTAAAGTTGCCTGGATATCTTGGAAAATAATTTGGGCACCAAATATATTTTAAACACAGATGTATTAATTATTCATACATTTAATAAATACCTACTTATTAGTCCATTTCATTTATATTTTTTCTTGTAAAGCACAAAATTTAATTATTTTCTTGGAATCAAAATGATAGATTACATAAGGTTTTCCAAATAGGTTCTAAATGCACTAAATATACTTTAAAAATGCCCTGAAACATTAAATTTCTATGTACACAATAATAAATAAAATGAAAAGGAAAATATTTTAATAAAGGTGAAAGAAAACAGGTTTATTAATCTGTTAGACTTTAAAATGAGTCTCACAATGAATATAGCCCTACAAAACTTCCTAAACTCTATGATCTCTTAGTTACTGTTACACCGAAATTTATATTGCCATTACTCAAACAGGCACTAAACTAGTCAACTTGTTTAGTATTGATTAGACAGGTGACTATTAAATAAAACGTCTACGAGAAACAAAATGTCCTACTACTAGTCGTTTGTCGTTGTTACCTTAGTCACTTATCGTAGCTACACTGGTCAATTTTTATCGCTTGACAGGATTTGTCTATATGTGAAAGAGCTACAGTACATACAAATATATAATAATTATTTGCGTTTAAAAATTAATACTATAAGTAAACATAAAAAGCCATGATAAGGTTTATAAGAATCAAATAGCCAAATTTATTATATTAGTTTTTGAGAAGATTTACTTGCATCTATATATCATATTCTGAAATTTTAAACCTAAACACTGGAATCGAACCCGAGACTTCTGGCTTAGTACGCCAATGCTCTAACCACTGTGCTATCCAGGAGTCGTCCCATGCCCAGGGCACAGACAAGGAAAGAACAGATCCACAGCCGCTAGGTTAAACGTGTTGCGCTCCTTTTCAAGGCTTTACTCCTTCAACGTTGGGATCACTAGGTGCGATCCCCAGTGACTACAGCGCAATCAAGTGAGCATTTTTTAAACGACTCACTTTAAACTCGAATGTACTAGAAGGCAGATACAAAATATGAACTCCTCGAGTTAGCCTGTCGGCTGGCTGTCTCCGAGCATGCTTCAGGTAGCGCTCTACCCCGTCTCTACCCCCCGCCTGTCGTCACTAAGTACCCTAATCCTGCCACACAAATAAGTGTACTCTGACTGCACATTACAAAGAAAACTTAAAACACAATGGACCTTTTATATTATTTTTTTTTAACTAAGGGACTAGATTTTTAAAATCATTAATATATACTTGAAATAATTTAAAAACTGGTATTTTCCAGGTGTAAATTAAAATTCCCACACTCAAGTAATTAAGGTTAAAACAAAAATATAGGATAGTTTTAAATAGTTCTAAGGGTTTCTGCTATTTAAAATTACATAGTAAACACAAAAGTTAAACTATTGTATTTTGTATGAGTACTTGGATGCAGGCCGGATATTAATAGAAATATATTGCAGACAAACGGGCCGGTCAGCTATGTCTCGCGGGCCGTTTGTTTGTGAATCCTGCTTTATCATTCGACCTTGAAAGGAGGTTTTATCTGTTAATAAAAGTTAGATCATATCAAAATTTTAATTAATCATATAGGGCCCATAAGTATAGGCTAGATAAAATTATGTACAGTTTATTGAAGCAATTATTCAACATTTTATATACCCTAAACTCTATTTATAATAAAAGTTAGCAAGCGCTCTTTTATGAATTACTAGCAATCCAGCACGGCGTTGCCCGGGAACCACTGTAGTATAATAATTATATAAGCCGCCCCCCCCCCCATGGTGCCCGTATCTCTGAAACGTAATTCTAAAACAGATAAAAAATATTTTCTTCAAAAATTTGTTTGTAATAGCCTAGTTAAAATCTAATTGAAAATTACTCAGTTTACACATCCGGGACATGAATCCCGACCTCCCCATACCCAACAAACCAAACTTAATGAGCTTGATATTTTGCCCGTGTATTAACTCATGTGGGACATCTAAAATATTCTCCTACTCCGGTTTAGCCGTATCTTGATTCGAACTATTGTAACACTTTTCCTCTAAACATTTTCTTGTTTGTCTCTCACTTGATTTGATCACGTGATTTTCATTTTCTTCCTTCATTTTCTTCCTTCTTGTTCTTGTAAGGAGGGGGAATGAGTAAGAGGCGTGTTCTAAAAACTCTTAAGAGACGAGAAAATCTCGGTCGAGATGGTGTTCCAGGTTCCGGAATTAACAGAGGGGTGTCGTTGGGATGGTTGAATGGGGGTAGGGGGTACGAGACAGTGAAATATGACTCTACCACTATATAGATATAGAAAACAAGAAGAGGACCCCGCGTGTCTTCTAAAATCTCCTGTGTTCTTCCGTACATTGTAACAAAATGAAGCTAGTCTTTTTCTGCATACTCCTTATCTGGGCAGAATGCTCCGGTACAGTACCTTCAACGTTTTCTTGCAGAAGACAAGCCTCAGGAAAGAAAATTCGATAGAATAATCCGCTCTTTGGAAACAGTCCTAAGCTTCAGATACGTGTCTAAGAAGATATGTACAAAAGTTTAGAAATATATTATGAAAGTAAATGATCAAAGCTAGTGTTGTAAAAAATGGCAATTATACAAATATCAAATGAAAAATAAATTATACGTGATTTCTGTTAATTCTGGAAGTTAATAGGCTATGCCTTTTTTTAAAAAAACCTTTTCCTCACATTCTTTTAAAATACCTCATAAAATCAGTATATCAAATTACAAAAATAAATATACGCTTACAACTATACGCTCTAATCTGGATAAAAGTATGTTAAGAGCTTTTAAGGGTTAATTTAACGTAACTGAAGTTAGTGCCCATATCACTAGGATTGAATGGTGAGATTAATTTCGGTTGGCCTTAAACTTTCGAGCTCCTTAATAAAAGATAGTTTATTTTATAAAATTTTTGAACTCCATCCATCAATCGCTTGTCATGAATTATTTTATAAATATCAAATAATATTAAAATTATTTGTAATATTAGGTTTATATGTTTTTGCATATTAGTTAAAATCTTAGAAAATATAATAAACTATGTTTATTAAAGAGATTGAATTGATTGAAAAGAAGAAATAATTTATTTCACTTGATGGCTGAATTACAATTTTGATTTATTACATTTGTAACTTGGCAAACGAATTAATTTAATAGGCTCTACATTCTCAACTCAATGTTTGTGTTTAGAGGTAAGCTCATTCTATGACTCATTAAGGAATTTAAGTTTAAAATAAAACATTGTCGATACCTTTAAATGTATTAACTTAATGTTTTATAGGTTTAGATACTATAAACAATCTCCATTATTGTCTAAATTCAATTTAGAGAGCCATTGAACATAGAGTTTGGGAATAGAAAATCTCTATATGTGTTATTAATTTTATCTTCAATAGAATACCTATAATAATAATATTGCTTATATTAAACATTCACGTAAATATCTTAAAAAATTATTAGTTTGTTAATATATTTCGTAAATTGATTTAACAAATGTATTTTCAGCCAAAATTAAACTTGAAAATTAATTTTAAATTTATTTATCTTGAGGGGAAAAGTAGGATATATGAATATTTTGTTGAACAGATTAGGCTACAGCCAGAGATTTTAATTCTCAGTGTAAGTTATTTCAAAAAATCTAGATATATGAGATACACATTTTGAATATTACAACAAATTAAATATTTTTTTCTCCGAAACTTACATTCACTATCACAAATGAATGACAGCGCTACAGTTTTCTGGAGGCACATACTACGGTAAAAGTAATCGATATATATTTAACGTAATCAACATTAACTAAAAATAATGCACAACAACCTGTAAATATAGTTTGTTTGGAAGAGAACATATTCCAAAGAACTTAAATATAGGTCGTTTATATCTAATATTTATTTCCAATCAAATTTAATGTAAATACTTGTTAATCTAATTAAAATTCAGATATATGATCTTTTTTAGTACGTTTTGAATTAATATTCCATTAAATTAAATTAAATACGTTTTGAATTAATATTCCATTAAATTAAATTAAATATCTTGGTAACACTTAATAATTATAGAGTGTACACTTTTATATTGTTTAGATAATTTGAAAATCAAGATTCCCTTACTGGAGGATGTTAATCGGATGAGTGAACAATAAATTTATAAAATTATCATAAATTAGATTCTTAGGAAATATAATTCGATAATTTGTACCAGCATTTCATCTAAATCAGTGTGAATTTAGAATAACGCTACAATGATTCCAATATATTACCTATTAAACTTGAATCAGATATATAATAATACGTTAAATTGAATCTGATTTTATATAATAGATCTGATATATAATAACGTGAAAATCGAAACCAAATATTCAGTGTGTTTTAATGTAGCCTACCAGTAATAACCATATACCTGTACTATACGGCTAATTGGATCAAACAACAATCGTGTAAGTCTGGTTTTATGGATCTAGAAAGGCTGGGTTTCAATCCCAGCCACATCTATTGAGGATGTTTTTAATAGTTTCCCCTCTTCAGACGCAGAAAACCGACTATAAATCATTTAAATTCTACCTTAATAGGCCTATACCTAACCATTTAATTGGGATAAATTCAGGTAAACAGATGGGTAACAAAGAATTTTAAACATTTTCAGATAATTCAGCTATGGATAATACGGTGAAACCTCCTTCAAGGGACACCTCTCAATAGTGGATTTATATTTATAACGGACTTTATATTTCCCCGTCAAAAAAACATGGGCGAATAAGGTGAAATAACTTCCCAATAAAAGTCAATGCTATAGACACATATTTATGCATACAAATCTCTAAAAACGGACCAAAATATTGAGTACCAGAATATATATTTTACATTACAGAAGTTATAAATGTATTTGTCTTGCGTGCAGTGTGACCAGTCAAACTTTAATCTTTTAGAGAAACAATTCGATACCTACAATAAAATGTCTTGTCAGAGATAACTGGAGGGGATGAAAAATAATCTGAAAAGATATTAATCTTAAAAATAATATTTAAAATGACCGATCTAAATGTTTTATTTAACTAAACATTAGGCATATCAACTAAATAATATTGTTACAAGTCCAGAGCTTATTGAAGATAAATATTTGGTTTATTTCTAATCAAATAGAAATATTTTTACCATGCATAAAACACTCTTATTGTTGCGTGCTGAATATATTGGCCTATGTTTTTGTTTTGTAATTTATATTTTTCTTACATAGAGCTTGATTTTATACTGGAATATATTTTCCTTATTTTAAGCCAACTGTGTAGATTTATTAAAATTATTTTATAGTAGGCTTAGTGTAAATATGTTATTTTATTGATCTATTGTTTTTAATACAATGCAAACTTGTAATCAATATAATTACAGTATTAATTATTTAATCAGTCGTGATGAGACTGAATACAATACTAGAGAATGTAGTGGTTAAATTATTGTTAATACGTACCCACGGAATACAGATTTACTGAGAAAATTCTTTATACGAACAAAATGATTTTAAAAACATTTTCAAAATATATAGGCTACTTCTTAATAACGGATATTTTTAAAATCTCAGGTTTCGGCTATTAGGTGATTTAACTGAATAAGTGTTTGAATAAAAACCATTGGGTAGAGTTAGTGACGCAGTCCCGCAAGGCAGTACCGTCAGAGGTATTGTATAACTAAAATGGTGCACGCTCAAAGATATTCTGATCTTGTATGGGACTAAGTTTGCAGTATATATTCTAATTTGATGTTTCCTCAAAAACAACTAGATATTTTAAGACTGATGTTAATTGTTTATATATTTTCTCAAATATATTTCTTGCAGGATGTGCGTTTTGTAATTTTTACTGCCTTACTAAAATATGTCCTCGAAGAAAATCTATTTAATTACTCTTAGTACCCTTTATTCTCTCTAAATCATTTAGCATTAGAAAATTAAATTCAGAATATCTCACCTGTTTTGTTTTATAGCTAAATGCACATTTTGGCACAAAATATGTTATTTATGGCTTCATATTTAAGGTAGGAGATGAGAAAATTATTTTATAGTAAGTGAACCCATATATAAATATATATATAAAATATCAAAAAATATCAAATTTGAACAACTATAAGGAGGATATCATGTAATAATTCAAAACTTGACCATAATGTCCAATTGATTCCATATTTTTGCAGGCCAGACACTTTAGAGCACAGGTATGAATAAATAACTACCTTGACAAACAAAGTAAAATATGCACTTATTTTAACTATTCTTGATTCTATAATTTTTTTTCACCCATACTAAAGAGTAGAAATACAGAATATACCGTTAAAAATGAATTACACCTTATTCATGCACCCTTTATTTATATAAATAGCACACCACTGAATCAAAGATAAATGAATATATTAGAGGGCGTGACAAAAAACTCAACAGTAACGATAGAAAAAGATTTAATTTAATAGTAGCGTACAGTTTAATAAATAATCAAATATATCCAAGACGTGTATATCTTTAAGGGGTTTCTTTAATTAATGATATCAGATTAAGTGTAAAACAAATTATTCACTGAAATTTTGAACTTACTAGAAGTAACCTCAACATTTTAGTAAAAATAAACACAGTAAGATCTTGAAAAGTGACGAGAAAGACTTTAAAATTCGATTAATATCTTTGTACTTATTTATCAAATTTTATTACTCACCGTCATCTAAATAATCAGGCGTGGAACATGTGTTACTGACAACAGTAGAAAGGCTTTCTGAACCATCCCTCCCCTTTAACTATTAGTTTTATCAACAACATCCATAAATAATGTTATTAATAATTAATCTATGCTTATTTGCTTAAAAAACACCTAAGATACTGAATGGGAGAAAACAATCTAATAGTACAATTCATCAAGCCTCGCTGGACTTAGAAACAATCAACATGCCACCTCTGTAAATAGTCATGACCAATGATTAAACATTTTCTATTGAAACAGGATGATAAATTATATTAATTATTCTTTTTATTGCCTAATGAAAATATTTAAATATTACTATTCAAATTTTAACTGGGAGCTGTTTAGTTATTACTCTACATATTAATGTAGACACTTTTAGTGTATTCTTTTATTAGATAGATAATTTTTTGACAATGTACTTTACACTATGATAATCACATATCTTTATTTTGAAGCCACGTTTCACTACCCGTTCGGATTATAGTCATAGGAACTTATTACGATATAGGGAATGAGTAAGGTATAATTTAGAATAAGTGTAGCCACATTTGCGTAGAAGCATAGTGAATAGCAGTTTAGTAAAACACCCTCAGTACATCTTAAGTCATAGTAAGTTTCTTACTAGAGTGATGCCATAAGCCATTTGACACCGAAGCGGGTAAATCAATATTAAATAAACTAACATACACTTGTGTTTCTTAAAGAAATAAAATATCAACGAAATAATCAAACCAAAAGTTATATCTTAAAATAAACACTAAGAAACTCAGAAAGCCAAGTGCTCACAAAAACTTTGTGAATACCATATTCTATTTTAAATTGATGGGTTGACGAAGAGAGTCTTAACTTTTAGACGGGAAAGAAATAATGCACAACACTGATTCTTGCACTTTGATTACCAAGAGGCAAACTTTTGAGATTCCCGTGACCTCATACATATCAAAAACTTCAGTCTAATTTCCTTAGTCCTTAGTAAATGAGTAATAAGCCTGAATTATAGCAGGATTTTAAAACATCTTTACAACTTCTACTTTATTAAAGTTTTACAGTTTTCTCTCGTAAAATTATTAATTTCCATTCAATTTTGTACATACCCAAAGCAGTAGTAAGACAAAGTAAGTGTTATCTACTATTTTAGCTTAAAATATTCATCCCATTAGGGGTCAGAAGCTATCATAAGTAATTCACGAGTAACTGTAAATGTGGACCTCAAATTACTAAATGATTTGCTACAACTTTTTTTTACCAATTTAATTTTATATATGTAGTGTCATCAAATGAAAATATTATTAGAAAGGTTTATTTTTATAATCCACCATAACTTTGATAGTTTATTAATACATTTAAACACATTTGATTAAAAATGTATCTAATATGATCTAAATATTGATCAGCAAATTAAACAAAAATTAAATGAAATTAATATATATGTATATAAAATTATATTACTAAAATAATTCCAATTTATTAACACTTAAGAATGCATAGTTACTACTTATTAATATTAAAAATAACTGCAAAATTCATATTTTGTACAAATTATAAAGTAAATAAATATAACATATATTGAGAATATTAATTCATAATTTAATTTTCCAAGTTTTTCACATATAGTTCAATTCCATCCCTATGATTTTAAATATGATATGAGATATAAAGAGATAAAATCGATTATTTTTATCTCTAATCTAAAACTAATGAAAGTCTAATTATTGTTTAGTTACATTAAAAATAAACAGATACATATTAACGATCCTCCAGATCCCTCTATTAGAATCACATTTATAATCATCAACACATCGTAGTAAATTATATTATTACTTAATTGAATAATTTTATATAGATACTTCCTTTCTGTACTAGTAAAATTAGCATAATTATTATTTTAAAATTATATATATATAAATATACTTGGACAGAACCTGGAGTAAGGTGTATTATTGAAAATATGGAATAAAGGCTGAGTATTCAAATTTAGAATCTGGTTATTAAAATCAGTATTGTAATATAGATTTGTCAAAATTTGTTTAATATGGACAGTATAATATATAAAGTAGTATAATTTATTTTACAATACACTAATTAGAGATTATCAAAACCTTCCATAAACCACACCACTCTGAATAACAATCTTAATAATCATATAATATCGTTAGGGTGAACTGGGGGTGGTTTTTCCTAAATGGGTTTCCACTCTCCCTCCAAGCAAGTGCAGGTTCACTTCCTCTAAAATTCCACCTTCCCAATTCCTAATACATTAGTGTAATTAGTACTTAAGCGCATAACCCCAACGGGTAGTAAGACGCGGAGCTAAATTAATAATAATAATAATAATAATAATAATAATAATAATAAATAATCATATATCTGTGCAATTCAAGCAAATGGTGGTGTTCTTGGTATGTGGGATTGTGTTGATCTGGTTTGCTTTTGACAGCAATATCTGGTTGAATTTCTGTTTTATATATTTAGTGTGAATTTTCAGAAATAATTTCCTACTCTCTCTCCACGTGGATATGGATAAATCTCCTCTCCTCATCCTATCGCCTATGTATAAAAATGGGGATATCTCTGACAGTACCCGACTCATTTAGCAAGTGGTAAGATTGTTTAAATAGTTTTGTCTCTTTCTTCCGGTGATGGATGATTCCTGGCCAGGTATACTAAGGATGTATTTTTACAATTTCAGACTCTCCCTCCACAAAAATTTGAAGACATATTTAGTCCAGTGACGAAGGACCTGGGTAAATTTTACCCCTCCAAAATTTGAGGGGGGTAAAAAGTATCATTTTAACCCTCCACAAAATAATTTAATAAAACTTTTAAATAATATATTATTATTATTAGCACCGCGTCTTACTACCCGTTCGGCTTATACGCATAAATAATATAAAATCCTTGTTGAGAAACGATACAAAATTCACACGAAGGTAACATAATAAAAATAAAATGTGCTTGTAGCACACACTGAAGATATTTTAAAAACTCTGGTAGTGATAACAGCTACATCAACTACTGCAAAAGGAAGGTTTTCAATGCTTGGATGCATAAAAATCTATCTTCGCGTCACGATGAAGCAACATAGATTAAATCACTGCTTATTGCATACCCATAGAGGCTAAACAAACTTGACATTGCAACATTAGTTAGTGGTTTTTGAGCTAGATATGAATATAGGGCAAAGGTGTATGAAAACCTACTTTAATATTTAGTGTTCCATAATTTTTAATTGAATAGTATCATATATAATTTTTCTTGATTCGTTTTGTGTGTATTTATTCTAATGTTCGGTATGCCTAAAATAGCTGAGAAAAATGCACAATGGAACTGTTAAATATTAAATTTTTCTGGCCTTTTTTAATCCCAAAATTGTTATCCCCCAAAACAGCACAAGTTTATATATTCCACCCCCAAATAAAAACGTTCCCGTGCCCCTTGATTTACCTATAAGTTTTAACTTCCTCCTCCATAGCACATCTGAATAGATTACTAAAGCTAAAGCATAATCCCGAACTGGTAAAGAAAAGTGGGAAAGAGATAATCTCTAAAGTGTAGTTAGACTCTAAGAAAATATTAATATAGTTATTTTTATTCAGTGCGTTCTTTATCAAACCAGGCTCCTTTCAGCTAGCAGTCTTTTTTAAGGATATTTTATTATATGATATTTAAATTTTAATTTTAGAATTTATAATATGTTGAATAAATACACGTATATAATTAATATGTAAAATATTAAAAATATAGTATAGAAACTACTGAATATTCAATATAATCTGTAATTTCTAGCATTTAGTCCAGTTAGCTTGTTTGCCTAGATATTTAGATACGTATATCATTGCTACGCTTAGTTTTGTGTAACATAGTTTAACAATAACAAATCAAATTGAAACTAACATAAAATATAAATACTTTTCCTAATCTAGTTTGTAATTTAATCTCTTTAACTAAGCAGTACCTTACAAAGTATTTTAACTAAATTAATTAATTTGACCTCACCTAACATTACCTAAATTAATTAAAGTGTTGTTGATTAAAGTGAAGGTACACGAACCAAAGGCACGTGGCCAAAATGTCAACTAGGCCTACATCTAACTGGTGTGTATATACAGTACTGTAGGTATGTACTGTACGTACGTGACGATATGTCAGTGTTTGTATTTCTACTCGGTGTAGTATTTATCAACTCTTTCAAATGAGGATATATTCGCTCTTAATCATACCTTACTCATCATTATTATATTAGTGTATATATACAATATTCGACTATGAATGATAAGTGAGACGCTATGAAAAATATATAATAAAATTCTACCGACTTCGTAATCAAACTTTTATTTTTAATAGATTTTTGTAACATTGCTTGGATCAGAATAAGAAATATTTAAAGGTTTCAAATTTACTAAACAGCCAATCAAGAGGTAATAATGATTTTTCACATACAAATAAAATTATTTTACAATGCATATAAATTATTTATTTACTTTTTACCTAACATTGGTTTTCAAGTATTTTAAAACAATAAAAACATTTTATCATTCTTTTGTAGATACATTTTAAATATAAAATTGATTGAGTCAATATTTTATGTTTTTAGTAAAATAATATATGTTTGTATCTATGAAACACTGCAATAAATTTAAGTTTAAATAAATAGGTGAGTCTAGTTATGGTCAAACATAAGTTTTAATTATAGTTTATTTAGATCTATCATGATAATTTATGTTTACGTTTTTCTTTAATTATCCACACTAGTATGAATATAATGTAGGTCTGGACGTATAATAGGATGAGTTTTACGCGAAACAAAAAAAAATCATGAGAGAATTTGAGATTTTTATTAATCTTACAGGTCCGTAGACAATAGAAGTGCGAAGAAAAATACGAGCTATATCATAAAAAAAATTACAATATAACAATTTATCTAATATTTTTACATCTCTTTATCATATTAAATGCCAAAACACCCAAGATTTTCTCCTTTATTTATATTTATTATGATTACAAATTAATTGCATTTATACTTTATTTATACACAGTCTGTTTATTCTAAGTGTTTACAAATATAACATTTATTTTGAAGAGGGTGACCTGGTGGTCTAGGGGTAAGGTGTCGGACTTCTGTGCTGAGGGTCCGGGGTTAAATCCTCGGTCCCGACACAGATTTATCTGATTGACAAAACCTTCCTTCACCTCTGACAAGACATGTATTAATCACAACTTGTGAATGTGAGGAAAGCCAGGCCTCCACCGTGGTTAGGATTCCACGTTAAACTGTAGGTCCTCCATTTCATCTCACAATCACCCTACCATCGTACCTTAGCGTAATTGCGTATAACCCGAACGGGTAGTAAGACGCGGTGCTAATAATAATAATATAACTAGACATTCACATGAGTCAAATGGTCAAATAAACATTCATACCACATCAAAAATTTAGTATAATAATAGTTGAATATACGAGTGAAAAAAATGAAAAGTTTTAAAATTTATATTTAAAATAACAAGTTAAAACAAAGTTATCACCACAAGTCAAAAGTTTTGTTTACAATGAGTATGAATTGAAAGTTAATTATCATCAGTAATTATTTTTTTTAAATTCTTTAATCTGAACTCATATCTTCATAATTTATAAATAGTAATATCTAAGTCTTAACTTATATTGTCAATTAAGCTATTTTAGCATAGATATTTAACGTTTTTTAAGTACTGTACTAGATTATTACGGACACTTTTATAAAGTTCTGTAAAGTGCTAAGCTTCACGGATTTATTGTGTGCGTTCTTGTGTTTTGTTTGTACAAATAATTGTTTGTTTAGTTATTTAAGTTTGAATATGTGTAAAAAAAAGTACACACTACTTCAAACAGAAGATGTTAGAATTTTTTATAATATCCAACATGCATTTCTATTTTCTTTCTTTCGCCCAATACAAATGTATAATTTTGCTATAAATATTTTTTTTGGTTTATGCAATAAACATTTTTTTCAATGGTCATTATTTTTACTTGTCTAAATATTAGTCTTAAATAATGGTAAATTTTAAATAACACACGTAGTTATTGGAAATATATCTCTCTTGCAAGAAACTTTCCTTTCTAATCAAAATTATTCAAACCGAATCCCTTAAACATCATTCGTTTTCTCTGAAATTAATCTAAATCCCTTGGTTCAATGCAACAATCTTTAAATAAATCTCAATCAGTATAAATTGTAGTATTAACTAGCACAAATGCAGTATTTTTATACAACTAATCGATTGCATGTCAAATCGTGGGAACACATTTATTAATACATTAATAACATATATAAATTATACTAAGCTCCAGATAATTATTAAATCGACCAATAATTGTGTACCAGATATTGTTATTCTCTAAATTTATTAAAATATGGCCGAACTTTATAAGATTAGTTTACTCTAAATTGTATATTTATTTATAGTTGAAAAGTTGCACATAAACTTTTCTTACACTTCCACCAGGAAGATAATTATGTATAGTCCCTTTGATGAGTGAACACAATTAAAATCTTACTTTAAATAAAATAAAATAATTTAAGGAAGATATAAACAAATTGTTTAGTTATTAACGTCAATTATTATACATAAACTAATTTGTGCCAATTCTAGGGGTCTACTATAGGTTTATAAAGCAACAGAGTGAGTATCTAATTAATAAAATAATATCTACGGTCTAGAGGCTGAAGGGTTTGTTATGCTGTGCAAACAACACCCTTTATTCAAAGAATTCGGCATGGTCGCCAACAGACGGCATCCACTCGGTCGGTAAGGTTCGATTACAGGTTTATGGAATGGAGATTTTTATATTATATTTTATATAAAGAAAGTATCTGCTTATAATTGAAAACACGGGTGTAAGGCGAAGCTCATAATGACATGAAGCCCAGAAAATACTTTGAATATTTGGTGTCCTTAGAAGCTCTTAAGAAAATGCTTGCATATCCGTTAGATGAATTTTCTATAATATAAAATATTTGGTTCTATACGCAGCTTACATAATACTTGTAAGAAATTAAACTAAATACTTTGTCTTTTGAGTTCTAATTTGTAATTTTATCTTGAAGTTTGGGTGGATAAGAACTACATAATAATCTCATAAATTAAAATAGGTATAAATAGGTTTACCCATGTACCCTCCTGTTATTGCGCTACTGAATCTATATACATTGAAACTGGTGAGGATTAGCAACATCATATTATAGGGCTAGCATCAAAAAGGTTAGAGCAATTATCACATATTTGTGTGTGTTACGTATATATTTGATAGGGTTATTGAATTCTAATTTTTAGGAACAATTTTCACTAGAGATAACGATATTAGATTGGAAATTAAAATAAGAATACATTCGGGAAATGCTTGTTACTACTCCGTCAGTAGATTGTTGGCGTTTCGCCTGCTGTAAGGAAATGTAAAACTCAGAATATACAAATACCATAATTTTACCAGTTGTTCTCTATGGGTGCGAAACATAGCCTCTTACATTAAATTATGAAAATAAATTTAGGGTGTTCGAAAACAAGGTGCTTAAGAAGATATTTGGTTCAAAAATTGATAAAATTAGTGAGTAATGGAGGAGGATACACAGTGTTGAGCTGCAAATCCTGATTAAGTTAGTGATTCCCAAAATAAGATTTTTTAAATCAGGTATCTTACTAACCACTCAAGCTAGAAACTTCAACTTTGGAAATATATTTAAAATAGTTCATCTTAACAGGATGTTAAGTATTTACATTCCTATCACACTTTGTAGCTGAGTTAGAGGGTAGAATGGTAAATGTGGCCTGAGTTGTATCGTGTTAAATGTGTACGGCGTTGCTGGAGAGCTTGGTTGGTGAATTACCGTGGTTCTTGATATTAGCACGTATTGATTAGCAGCATGAAGGCTTTATAAAAAATATGATATACATGAGAGAAAATTAAATATTTGGCTTTGAAATAAACAAAATGAAAAACTCACTAGTAGTAAATTATTTTTAAGTTAGAATTTCATAATAATTATGTTTACCAATATCTAATTAGATTTAAAATATTTACAATATATATAACAAATAATTTTCCATGTATTTCTTATTAATGGCTTGTACCAAAGTATAAGAACATAATTATTTAGTTTGTATATAAATAGAACCACTACATTATATGATAATTTATTTCAATATATGCTCCAATATATTGTTAACTGTGAAATTTTAGTTGCAAAAAGTTGTTAAGCTTTTAAACTATATGAGCTATGTAAATTATAAACTCGATTAAAATTAATAATATTTTCAAAAATCTTTACCAATCGATTTTAAAATAGAAAAATTATTAAATATACAAAATCAAATTGATAAACTAAAATATATAATAAGTTTTCTATAAAATTAATAAACCATTTTTCTATGAGGAATAAGATTTTACAAAAAAAATATTGTTACAATAAATGTATTTTATATCATTTATTAAAAGATGAATTTTAAGATATTTAGAAATTAGTTTAGTATATTTTCTAAGTATTTCAATTTATATGTATTTAATATATATATATAAAATAATATTTGAAAACTACTATTATTAATATCTTATTCAATTACTAAATAAACAAGGGGTAGTACATAAAGTGATTCAAGTAAAAAAATCTATTTTATTCAGCAATTTCTAGCTAAAATTAGTCTGGGCCTCTTAATGCATAAAAATAAATCACAACGAGCTTATAATGTTATCTTCTTATAACATTTTTATATCTAACTATAAGTTATAATAATCAAATAAAATTATTGAAATGCTTGAAGATTTTCATTTTGGAAATAAATATATGTTATTAATCAATTATATCTTGGTTTTACCAAACCAGTTTTAGTTCATATAATCAAAGCAATGTATTAATGTTGTAACTAAATATTATTTATAATAATTAAGATAAAACTTTACTAACTATAACTAATAAATTGTTTATTTGACCACATACAAAACCATTTACTCAATATTTAATGCATTCAAAAATAGTTAATATACACAGAAGACTTGCACTAAGCAAACTCAAAGAAATCTACTGGGGAAAATTGAATATGGCATTAGAGGATTTGTAAAAAACAGAATGTCCAAATAATTTTAATTTCACAGAGGTGTGTATATTTCAACCATATATTCAACTTTAGACGAGGATACAAACAACACTTTTTGGTTTACAACCTATATTTTTGAAAAAATATTAATCTTCAATATAATTTAAATCTGACTAATATAGATTATTAATATTAAATAACATTAAATATAATGATATTAAATAATCAAGTAGTATTAAAAGACGATAATTTACTTACTTAATCTATGGCACTAGGAGCTCAAAATTTCATTGCCACTTACTAAAGTACGTCACTTATCCCTATCTTTATTTAGTTATATCCAGTCACCTCATTACACCATATCTCTTTCAGGTCCATTCTAATCTTATCCTCCCATCTGCTCTAGGTCTTCTAAATGGTCTCTTCCCATAGAGCTTTCCTGCCAATACGTTTGCTCTAGATTCTCCCATTCGTGCTGCATGTCTTACTCACAGTAATCTACGAGACTTGACTATCCTAACGAGCTATTGTGATGAGTACAGGTTATGTAACTTATCATTAGGCAACCTCCTCTACTTCCCAGTAGCCTCTTCCCTTTTTGGACCAAATATATTCCCAGGGACCTTGTTCTCGAATATCTTAAATTTTATTTCGTCATGTAAGGTATGAAGCCACGTTTCACACCCACAGAAAACAACTGATACAATTATTGTTTTGTATATTCTGAGTTTTACAATCTTTAAAAGCAGGTGAGATGTCGGGAAATTAATGACCAAGTACAAGTAATAGCCTGCATTTACCGATTGTATTATTTTCCTAATTTCCAATATATTATAACTAATGTTATTTAATTTGACCCTAAATAATTAAAATCTTTAAAAAGAAGAAACCGATAATAAGATACACATTAATTAATAATTAAATGTACCACGTAAGTAAGATTATATACATTTAAATTGTAATTAGTAAAACACACGGCAATATTTAACTAATAAGATTAGATTAATAAGGCTGATATGTATTGATTACATAAAAATAAAATAAATTCAAAAGCTCGAACCAAAGTAAAAAAAATCAGACCAAACCAAAATTTACATAATGTATATAAAACGTATACATTATATATATATATATATATACATTATATATATATATATATATATATATATAACAAGTAATTCCTCTAAACAAAGGACATTGTTCAACATAAAATCAATTTTCAAAGATGGGTGTCATTAATTTTATATTGTTTTTACTATTGCGTCTTACAAACTTTTTGGATAAGCAATGTACTAACTACTCAAATGAGTTAAGGATGTGGAAGTTTGAATTTAGAGAAAATGTACTTCTATTAGCTATGATGTGGAAAAACAATTAGAAAAAACCACCCTCAGCCCCCCCTGACCGGGATTTAAGAACTGATCTCCCCGTCATCGGTGGTCAAGTCTATTTCTAGTGTGACGTTTTATACCATATGACCACTGAAGCAAGTAGTACTACAATTACAGATCTATATCCATAATATCATTTTTTTTTAAATCTTATGAATGTTGAGAGATTATAAATCTCGAGATAAGAAACCTAATGAAATAAAAATTTCAAAAATATAAAAACACTAAACAAACAAAACACAACACTTTTCTGATATGACTAACAAAGCTGTAAGAAAAAACTAAGCCTGTATTGGGTAGGATTTAATCTACAACAAGACTATTACAAAATAAAAACTTGGATTTATTACCAACATTTAATAATAGATAAAAGTAATACTAAAAAGAAAAATGTTCTCATAAAATGAACAAAAAATATTAAATACATATCAAGCATAACAACTATAAATTTTGTACACGACAGAAACCAGCAATACTGTGATTAACTAACTTTCTGACACCCGCTTCGGTGGCCACATGGTCCAAGGCACTGCTTTAGTAAGAGAACAATCCTCCTATGAAAGGGAGATCGTGTTTCGATACCGGTTGGGTGCTTTGAGGGTTTTTTCCTAAATAGTTTCACAGTCTCTATTAACGCTATTGTGGGTACACTTCCTCTAAATACAACCTTCCACGTGCCTAACTCATCAGCATTATTAGTACATAAGCGAATAACCTTTATGGTTAGTAATACGCTGTGTTAAAGAAAGAAAAAACATATGTGACCTTGAAAAGAAATTGAAATTTAATGACCACTAAAACTTAAGTACACCATTCAACAATATCCTAAGACACCTCCATCTAATAAAAAATTAATAAACTAACATCCATCCTTCTTTAAATACATGTTTATGTCATCCTCTAATCGACTTATTGGACTACCAAGCGATCTTGTTTCTCCAGATTTACATACTAGAGATTTGTGTACACGACTCTCATGACCTATCCGTGCAATATAACCACCCTACATTAACCTGCATGCCAGGATTATCCCTCATATGTTTGAGGATGCATAATGTGACTGTACCGATTAATTGGATGCAACAGTCATAATTAACTAGTACTATTCTTTGACAAGCATATTAAATGGAATCAACACATTGGAAATTGAGAACAACATAAAAGGTTTTGAAACATGTTTTTGTTACCATAGATTTGAGACATGGTGTTGAAAAAAATATAATCTTATAAAATACCTTGGTCCAAAAATAATAACTATAATATATAAATAACCATTTAAATTGATAGTATCTTATGGCATCTCAATCTATGGAAGAAAGTGTTGCATTATGGGAGTGAGGGATGTGAAGGGAGCAATGTTCTCCACATATTTTAGATAGTAAGATATACAATTATAGCAATTGTTCATTCACATTAATATGATAATTTTAAACCCAGATTAATTAGAGGATATTACTTTTCAGGAAAAAAACAAAAAACATATACACCACATATAACAATTATCATTCCATCCATTCAACATTTAACAAATAGGTGTAAGTGTATAATATAGGTATATTATAAATTCTACGACTAGCAAAATACAGGGAAGTTCAGTACCATTCTCAAATTATTTAATCAACTACCAATTTGAATGTGAGGTATATTCTTCAAAATGGTACAGCGAGAAATAAATCTAAATATCCATACTTCAATAAATAGTGTAACAAAATAATAAAAAATGTAAAATGTGAGTTTTGTGTGAAAGTTTTGCTTTTTGAATATTTAATTCCAAAAACTGAATATACATCTATACTACTTTGAGATATTGATACTTAATATACATTTTGAATGTGATTAAAAATAATAAAATCACTTGTAACTGCTATTTTATTAGTTTGGAAGCCAAAATTTAACAAAAGACAGCTTTGTTAGTTTTAGAAAAACGTTAAGTACCCAAGTTTTAATATGATTACTAGAAATATCTGGTCACAGTAAAATTGACTAAAAATAAGGTGTATGGGCTAAACTAGAGATTTTTTTTTTATTGAGGATAATCAACAAATCTCAAACTATGGTAACTTTGCATTTATATTATTTAATATATTTACATTATATTTATTTTGGTTTAGTGACTACTATAAGTGTATGCATGTATTCATGTTTGCATGTTTGCATGTTTGCATGTTTGCATGCATGTATGTTGATAAGACTTAAGGATAAGCCCGTAATAGTTCCCATAGTTGATTGTCTACAAGAAAAATCAAATTGATATAACACATTTATACTCAAAAAGCCATTCTCAATTATTTTCCATTTTATTGACATGAGAAAAGTATAAATAAAACCATATATAAATTTACAATTGTGTAATTTAAAGTGCGAGTAAAGGCTAAGTTTTGGCTACATGCCTGGTGTATTAAATTATATCTAGCCATTTTGAAGAATTCTAATATATTTGTCGAGTAATTTTATATTTAATGAATATCTCGCTTTGACTTTCTATATTGGTGCATTGAATTATGTTGGGTCAGTAGTAACTTATCAAACTATCGGCAAGCCTAACGAGAGATATCCACGATGTCTGATATTGACTTCTTTCTTAACCAGTGAAGAGTGGACTTAAATATCAGAATATCCTAGATGGATAAGTGGTAAGGATTTAGTACTAGTACCCAAAGTCTTTGGTCCAATCCTATGCCCAAATTTTAACTTTTTACTACTACTACTAATAATAATAATAGTAATAATAATTAGCACCAAGTCTTACTACCCGTTCAGAATATACGCTCAACTACTAATTACGCCAATAGGTTTGGAATTGTGAAGGTTGAATATAGAGGAAGTTAACCCGCATTTGCGTGGAGTGAGAGTGGAAAACCATTTAGGAAACCCCCCGGTTCACTCGAGTGAGATTCGATCCTTGCTCTCCTCGTCTATGGCAGTCTAGCTCAACACGAAACTAGTGCATTAGCTAACCACGCCACCAAGGCGGGTTGCTGGCGTGATAACATCAAAGTAGAAGATTCATTCCATTTGAATAATTTTTTAATGCCCCACAGCAATCTTAATTTCCACAGCTACAGTAAGTTAATTAAACGGGAACAATGGACACGTACAAATAATTATATGTAGGCCTATAATGTCTAAGTTTATCGTATGTAGCTAATATGCCAAGAAGTTTTGTTTTCATAAATATGAATTAATATTAAACATATGTTTCTAGCGATACTGTAAATGGATAGCAATGACATTTTTAAGTAAACGATTGTACTAATTTAAATGCTAAATATTAAAAACTATTGCTATATGGGGTGGCTTGGGTGTTGATGACAGATTAGGTGAGGACTGGACTGTAATACTTCTCTATAATCACCACTTTGACCAAACACACACACTACAATAGAATAAGCGTTTAATCCGAACGAGTAGTAAGACGTGGTTCTAGAGAGAAAACTGCAATAAGTTTAGATATTCTACCCCAATCGGTGGACATGTATACTAAATTCCAGGCTCATCTATTCTAATTTGTTGGCGCTAGAATCACTGTCTTATGTAAAGAAGGTGGCTCGCCATTCATATGCGGATACATTTCTTTTAATTTCTGCCGTCCTCATCTCCACGCCAACAGCGTATAGCACGATAGGGTAGTAATATGCAGTGGGGAGAAAAGACGGTTTTTGTATTGGCTCTAAAGTGTAAGTTTGTTACTGCGGGGAAAGCAATAATTTACTGGTAAAGTTTTGCTGGGCCTTGATTTACTTTGCAGCTACCTATGTGCAACCATATAAACATATATATAGTAGTATTAATGTAAATAGCTTCATATATTGAGTATATCTATTATTATTGTCAAACCTTTATAAAAGTGGATAATCTATAAGGTATAATAATATTCATATATATGTATTTAAAGAGCTAAGGAAACGGGTTTTTAAATGATTTGAAATTTATAAAATGAAAATAAAAAAGGGGGAAAAAGTTAATTAAAAAATTACAAGTTTTTGAGCTTAGTAATTTTTAACTTGTCATTCATAATACTAAATATAGTCTAAGCTATAACCCATATATATATATAATTTGGATACCAATATACCCAGAGAGCTAGTTTAGTTTTAAAATAACTGTTTAATCAATATCTGTAAAAGTATAATAAAAGTGTATAAACATACTTCTGGCTAGATATTAAATACTACAGCAACAGACATACAAGAATCTTATCTAACGTTTCCAAATTTGAGAGCAAAAATTTAGAAAAATTTCATTGTTTCACCATCCAACGAATAACATCATTTTACTCTACCTGTAAGCAGGTGCATATAATGTCGACATTTATATTTGTTAAGAAATTAATACATATATATATATATATATATCATTGAAATCTTAATAGTCATAAGATAAAAAAAAATAAAACATATATTAGAGGAGAAAATTTCCGACTGCTATATTTTATTCCTCAGAAAGTTGGCTAATGACTTGAAGTCTGTATAGCTGAGATTTCGTTAGATAGCAGCTCTAACAGTAAAAGAAGACGAAGTTTCAGGGTGGTAGTGGCTGCTACAAAGATGGATGGAAGATTTGCAATGAAGGGTTGAGTGAGTGTATGTGAGGGATTGGGGGAGGGGGTTATGGGGAGAGGAGGTTAGGAGGGGCTGCCACTAGGGGAAGTTGAGAAATGGAGTTTCATCCTGACAAATGTTTCCTAAGTGCATGGACACTTTCTATCAAGCACTCCAACGTCTTCTACCTCTTCTTTTACTGCTTTTAAGAAGACGACGGGTAAAGAAATGATAAAGAAATACTTATAATGTTGGCCTATGATTTCATGAATTATTTAAAAATATTTTTTATCACTTATATTTAAAACATTAATCATTTATTATGTTACAAAAAAGTGACAAAATATGTTAATACAATTTAATGTCTGAAATATTGAGCACGTGTAAAAGGCCTTCAGTTCTCTTAGGTCTGGTTTGCTGGTAATTGAGAGGTCAGAATACCTGTTCTATTTTCCTTACACAAGTAAATGCAGGTATACTTTATCTAGATTATTCTAGATTATTCTAGATTCAGCATTCATATTACAGTGGTGTGATTATTATGTAGATACACTTGATGGGTAGAAAGACATGTTGATAGTTATTTAAATGCAACCCTCTTTCTGATATTAAGCAATAGTCCAGTACAAAAAATGTTTACCGTAGTCGCGCTGAAATTAGACCAAACAAAGTTATAGTAAAATGGAATTAAAAGGTATAAAATTTATATAAAACAATGGTTTAAATATATGTTTACATACAAACTTTTATATAACACAGCATCTTACTACCTGTTGAGGCTATACGCATATGTACTAATATTGCTAATGAGCTAGTGACGAAGAAGGTTAAATTCAGAAGAAATGTACTCGCATTTGCGTGAAGGGATAGAGGAAAAACATTTTGGAAAACAAACCTCAGTACACCCGACAAGGACTCGAACCCCAATCTCCCTGCCTTTGGCATTCTAGTCTAACATAAAGGGACGCCTTAGACCATCTGGCCACCGAAACAGTAATCTTGAGTAAGCCTACATTCAGTTTGTTTTATTAACTTTGATGATTTATTTTAGGCACCTATAGTTTTAGAAGCCTTATCACTCAAATATAAAAGTATATGATAAGAGAATTAAATTTCAAAAATCAACTTTCATTCTCCGGAAGAGCATATTGGCTACAAAATTAATATCTAAAAATAAAGCTCGTCCTGGAATAACAAATAATTTTCAAACATACATATAAATATGATTCGACTAGAAGAAATTGTAATTTGATTGATTGAGCACTTTCAATGTGAGAGATTGGTGGATTGGACAACATTGATTCGACTAGAAGGAATTGTAAATTGATTGATTGGGCACTTCAAAGTAGGTAGAATTAAGATGTATAATATTAAATGGAGATGAAGACAATACATAACCGGCAGATTTTAGTTCATAGTTTATCGCTAATCCACCTGAACTTAGATAAATTTAAAAAAATTATTCTCAATATTCGCAATTTAGCCTCAGTTTTCATGCGTTTGAAATTGTGGCCAAGAATATTCTCATGAGGTAAACCTAGTAAAACGAAAATACTAAACATCTGTTTATAAAACTCAATTTAAAGATTTTAATAAAAAGCACAGTTTTAAATTATACTCTTAACATAAGGATTATTAAAAATGATATTATATGGCCGGAAGAAGGTAGAGCTAAATTTACACCTATTTTCTAGCAAAAGGATTGGAAACTATTAATTGGAAGGAGCATTCATGGTTCATCTTGTTTGGATTCAGATCATTTTAGCCCAAAAATTTCAGGACATAATCATGAACAGTTGCACTGAGACCTGTAGCCGTGGACACGAGGATGAAATGTAAGACTTATTGATACTAGTTTGACGGAGATGGGAAAGTTTGGGTTCAAATCATATCTTAATATAAGGGGATACATTCATTAGAAATGAATTATTACCATCTATCCACACAAATATGGGTAGTTTTCCTCAAATAGTTACTTTCCTCATTCCTATCCCATTAATTAATTGAAAAAAAAAAGTTGAGAGAATGCAGAAATGAACTACTATTTTAATCTGTATCTATTTATTATAGGATATTAAATTTTTAATTATATTTATTACTGATTATTTGGGGGTATTTAATGTATACCTTCTAGTCCAAATGATCACAGTAGTATAAAACCTTAAAACTTGGAATATATTTTTCAAATATTATTCACGTATCACTTACCGGCAGATATTTACAACATGATTATCAAGACAAACTCTTATATAATAGTAGATATCTTATTTT
Organism: Timema bartmani; assembly: GCA_902151455.1. Taxonomy (NCBI): domain Eukaryota; kingdom Metazoa; phylum Arthropoda; class Insecta; order Phasmatodea; family Timematidae; genus Timema; species Timema bartmani. The sequence continues at coordinate 77,066 of CABFWB010000328.1, read as the reverse complement.
GTAATCGAACTAAGACTTACAATACTTGTGTTCGACAATTATAATATCTACTTAGTCAGAGAAACAATCCAAATTAATTATAGTAGGCACTTTATAGCGGGTAAAGCCAATAGCACTTTCCGGGCAATTTGTGTGGTGGTATTCAATTATCATTATTTTTTTAAACAACTTTTCTTATTATAAAATAAAATGGTTTGGAAAGTTTAATCTAGATATTATTTATTTTATGTATTTAACGTACAATTTATATACCTAATAATTTTATCAGTAAATGAATAATGAATAAACTTATATCTAAAACAGACTCAACATTTAGCCCTCCAAGTATTAATTCATCACATCGAAAGGGAAAACTATATTTCACAAGTTACACATTTTTTTTTTTTTTGCCATTCAGCATTCTGAGTTAAAATTAAATACTGATTCATAGTTAAAATATCAAAGAAGCAAGCAAAACAAATTAATTTCAAGAATATATTGAGAAATACCTTTCCTGAGAAACTATATTACGGTCGTAAATATTTTACTATATCAAAGAAGGAGATGTTAGATTTTAATATTCATTTATAAAGAGTAAAATATTATAGTGCAATGCATTGTATTATTTTCAAATAATTCTCAAATCAATTTTTTTGTAAATTTAGCCATTGAAAAGAATCTTATCTGTTCAAGTGATACCTTTAGACTTTACTTATATTAAGTTCCAAGTCGCGCTTAATTTGATTGTCCTATGATATAGAAATAGATTGTAAATATAATGTTGAACCAGTGTTAGAATATATCAGAAAAAAGGGCTTTCCTCCTGAAATAATGACAAAAACTATATTGTTCATATTACCCTTTGACAGTCTTTTACTTTCTCACTTAAATAAAATATTGTAGCTGTAAATATGCTTGACCTTGAGAGTGTGATACTTAACTTATAATAGTTTTATTTACAATTCAGTTTGTATTTGTCTGTATCTGGAGCTAAAACAAAATGGTTTGATAAGTTGAATCCAAAGCCCACGTTTTTATGTTTTAGGACATGCCTGTTCATAAATCATGATTTAAATGATAGCTTTAAAATTAAGGTTAGCCCAATAGTGGCTTATTGAATAAAATTACAAGTTTGTAAAAAAGATTACGATTTGGTTCATAATGGATATTTAGGTAGTGACAAATTACATGATGAATGACACTGTAAATTTTATTTTTGAAAAACATTTATACAAGGGTATTTTACTGATTGAATTTTAAATTTCTTAGTATCGCTTAGTTTGTGCTAACAATCTTGTTCAATAGCTACATCTAAATATTGTTTAATATATAATTGATACTTTAAAACTATTTTCCAAATTACATTAAACTGTACGATGTGATTAAAACTTTCTAATATACCCCATGCCTATCTATCTCTTCAGGCTATACGCATTTTATTTCTTGTGTTAATGAGTTTTTTGAAGAAAGGTTGTAAATTCAGAATAAAATCCCATGTGTAAAATAAATACACCATAAAATATATCAACCAGATTATGAACCTCAATATTACCATTAGCAGTGAAATAGTAGAGTGCAAATATAACGCTTTGAACCTCCCAATACCGGTGAAGAACATTCCAGTATTACAATCAATTTTCGTTATCAGACTTTAGCCTTAACTAAAGTAATTATTATTTTAATCAGGCGTTCTGTCTTACTAAAGGTGGATTCCTTTGGTAAGTGAACTTAGATCTCCAATGGGCCTTGTCAAGTCATCTAGTATATGAATCCTCCTTCTTCCTAAGCGCCTCGTTCTCTCAACCTTTGTTTATAATTATGACGTAGTGCAGAAGATAGTTCCTTATAAGGATGTGTCAAATCAAGTTTTCTTTTCTCCGAAGAATAGCATCCAAAATGAAGCTCTTCTCACCCACTCTTTTTAGGACTGCTTCATTTGTCATTCTGTCTGTCCACCTGATCTCTCTCTCTCTCTCTCTCTCCAAGTAATTACAGTCCATCTTCCTAAGAGTCCAAGTTTCTGCTCCATACAGTAGAATGCTACAAATATAGCATTTCATCAGCTTCTTCAGTACCAAACTCAAATTGCTGGTCAGCAGTAACGTCTACTTGTTGAAAGATTCCTTGGCCTTGGTGATCCTCGACCTAGTTTCTTTAGTGCAGTAGGCATCCTTTGTCAGCAGACTTCCCCAGGTACTTTAACTTATCAATATTTTCCAACTCCTGGTTTTCAATTTTGATTTTCAGTGGCTCTTCATTTTTTGAAATCACCATAACTTTCGACTATTCAATGTTGATCTACATGACCTATCTTCCCCCTATCACCACTAGTCAGTCCATCATTTACTGCAACGTTTATTTATTTCTGTCAATCAATGCTAGAAAATCCACATATTTTATTGTGTTGATGACGCGTCCTCCTATCCTAAAATTGCCACGACCCTCTAGGGTCCCCTGACCAGCCACTCGCCATACAAGTTGAACAGACTGGGTGACAAACAGCATCCCTGCCTCACTCATCTTCCTATCTCTGCGCTGTTGGTCTCTCCATCATTTATCTCCACCTTCACTCACTGTCCTAGGTACAGGTTTGAAATAAGCTTTCTGTACCTCCAGTTGATGCTGTTCCTCTTGAGTATTTCCATCAGTTTCTTCTATTTCACTCTATAAAACACCTTCTGCCGGTCAATGAAACCAATGTAGACCTCTTCCCTGACTTCAAGCACTCTTTTAGAAATTATTCTCAGCATGCCAATTTCATCTCTGGTCCTTTTTCTTTTTCTGGATCCAAATTGGTCTTCTTCCATCAAACTTTATATTTTCTGTTCACTTTTCCGGTTGAGTACTCTTGCCACAATCTTCCCTATATTAGAGATTAGGATTATGGTTTTGTGTCCAATGCATTTCTTGGCTTTATTCTTTTCCTTAGAACCACCATGGTTACAACTAGAAAGTCCTTAGGCCATTCTACTGTTTCGTAGATCCTATTTATAAGTTTTGTCAGAGCCATTAATCCGTTTTCCAGTTCCTTCAGAAGGTCAGCTGGTATGTCATCATCTCCGGCAGCTTTCCTTATTTATATGTTTTTTTATGGCTCTCTCCACTTCACTCTTTAGAATTCCGGATCCTTTTTCATTTTACTCTACCTCCTATTTGGCTTCAATATCTCGGTTTCTTGGTTGATTTTCCTTGTAGTACAGTTCTTTTCTATATCTTTCCTAAACCATAAGAACTTCTTTATGATCCATCACCATCTGAACTTTAGAGTTTTCTATTCCTATTGTTCGCACACCTTTGTTTTCATTCCCTCCCAATTCTTTGCTTTCTGGTACATGAGGTCATATCTTCCTTTTCTCTGTATTTCGATACACTCATCGCATGTCTTCTCCATATAGTCTTTCCTCGCTTTTTCTGTTACTCTACTTAACTCGTTGTTTAGCCTCATATATCATTCTTTGTTTACGTTTTTCCATTTTCTTCTTTTTCCATTTTATGAAACATAATAATAAGTTAATATTTTCTAAATTGGATACTGAGTAAAATAGATAGTAAAGTTTTAGATTTCTAGTAAAAAACATATTCTAAAAATAGCAAATACTGAAAATCAATAAAGGTACAAGTGCATGTTTGTATTCAGATAATAGAATAAAATTGTCAAGCCTAAGCCGAAAGTTGAGTTGTTCATATTACGAACAATTTATACAATTTCTAGTAAGTGTTATAAATATGTTAATTCTATACAGTGAGACTTAGAGAATGCTTCCAATTGTGTATTCAAATTTGAAAAAAAGAATCCTAATGATGTATTCTTAAACTAAAAAAAAAAGTGCAAATAACAAAGCTTACCAGATTAATTAGCTACCCATGAGTAGAACTGATTATTTAATTTAAAGTAATTTTATACACTGTGTAGTGTATTACACACACACACACACATATATATATATCAAACAATTATTTTTTTTTTAGAGAAGATCGATTTAAATTTGAATAAAATAATGTAGATTAGCCTAACGAAAAAATACACTTTTCATGATTAGTATGAAAATATATTTTAATATATTTAATAGAGATTTTAATAGATATTTTACAAGTTAACAAACTAACATACATTCAGGTATTTTAATAAAACTATGTATCTAATTGTTCAAACCTAATCTAAATAGGTATAGACAATCAAATGCTCTATGAATGAATATAAATTGTTATTTGATATTTCCATTGGTTTATTCCCATTAGGTTTGCAAGTCTTTTGAAGAGTCTTTCTAGTCTCAAATGTCCTATAATTATAAATAGAGTTCAACTTAATATTTAGATATATACCGAGACCATTTTGTAGGTATCCCATAGATATTTTTTGTTGAGTGAAAGGTGTTTACTCAATGTTTATTTAAAATAATAGCTTATATTCACATGTAATTGGTCTAAATTTTATATATGTCCTATATAAGGTATAATAGCGATGAATTTAAGAGGTTGCTTCATAACATAAATTTCATTATCAAGTTTAGTTCATTTACTAATTTAAAAAAAATGTATTGTAAGAACTCACAATCCAAAAGCGTTTGGATTTTTTCTTTTAATTTTAAAAGCGTGAAATTAAACGATCCCTGTCCTTTGTATGATAAATTTATGTAATAAAGGATCTAATATTTTCTTCATAGACGTGATTCTGGTGTTCTTAAACTATAAATATTTAGTTTTTATTTATGGTATTTTAGTTGTAATTAAGACGGTTTCAAACAGTTCATCGTAGACGATTATTCTTATTTTATAAAAAATAAAAAATTTACTTCCAGAAATATTATAATGATTATGATTAGTACCGCATTTTGCTAACCGTTTGGGTTGTACGCACTTACGCTAATGTGTAGTGGTAGGGTGATTATTAGATGAAATGAAGGACCTACACTTTAACATATGATCCAAAACATGGTGAAAGCCTGGCATTCCACACACTCACAAGTTGTGATTAATACACGTCTTTTCAGAGGTGAAGGAATGGTTTGGCAATAGGATAAATCTGTGCTGGGGCTGAGGATTGCAACCCGGACAATATTATAACTGAACATGTAACATTTAATGGCCTATAAAGCTAGGATACTTTTAAATAATTTTAATAAGTTTGGTGAGTTGATTAAAACTCCAATCAAACAAAGATCGTTTTATATTATTTTTTTATTTGAGACATTTAACAAGTGCTTTCTATCACTTTGTATCAGCATACAATAATTTCATTGATAAAACGTGAAAGGGCATATCAATTTTTCTGAGAAATGTATTTTCATATAACTTCCAGGGTTCTTTTACATGCCACACCTGACATGGGATGGCCAGCTCTACTTCCCCAACTAAGACATTTGTTTGACCTCAACCAGTTTTGAACCCATGAACACCTGATCCCGGATCAAGCACTTTAGCCCAAGACCACAGCGGTTGACTACAAAAATTATATTTAATTTGGATTAAGATAAATACAGTACCTTAATAATATATTCCTAATTACATTCAACCTAATAATTTATTTTTACCATTAAGTTGATAATAATATTTTATTTACTTATCACCGCATCTTACTACCCGTTCGTGTTATACTACGCTATTATTATTATTATTATTATTATTATTATTATTATTAATAATAATAACATTATTTTACAAAAAAAATTGACATTGAAAGGTCTCTAATACTATTGAATCATGCTTATCTCGTTTGCTCTGATGTCAAATTAAAACTAAATTTCTTCAACTTTTGAAATGAACCGAAAACTATTATAAATTATTGGGCATTGACTTAAGCATAAAACATCATCTCTCATATAAATAGCTTGAACTAAAATTTTTAATCAATTTAATCAATTTATAGATAGCACAGAAAATATGCATTATCACTTTAATTTTGTCACATTATTTTTAAATAAATGAATTAAAATGATTAAATTTAAGTAAATTGTCGTCCTAACCAAACGGAAAATTATCTTTTGTCAAATCGTTTTCTTTTCTAAATCCCTGGGTTTGTTAAAAACCTAGCAGTAGTCTGGAGGTTTTTGTGTTTTTTGTCAAAATCTCCAGTTCAAAACGTTTTTAGAGTCTTCACCCACTTTATTGTTAATTCGGGAACCATGTCATGAAAGCGTTTATACATTCACTGACAAATTTATATTAATTATAGATTAAGATATAAAATTTGAATTGTGTTCATTGAATGTAAAACAATTGGAAATAAATCTTATAAAATTTCCCCCCTTTTCTATTTCTATGTATACAATTACATATATAAAAGTTTATATGAATTATGAAAAAACACAATTTTTTGTTATGAGCTCTAAAATTGAATTTTGCGTTATTATATAAAGTTTAAGTAGTTCGAACTATTTGCAAAAATTGTAAATAGCTTTTAATATAAAAAAACAATCCATTTTGGTGTTCAAATGGTCTAATGGTTCGTTACCTTTTTATGATTACAGACCCGCTATATATCCATCACCAGTTCACCCCATACCTCCACTATTTGGTTCCCATACCTCCAAGGGAAGTGGATACTCCGGTTTAAGAACCCCCGGTCCAAGGCGTCACACTCACAATAGACTGGGACCCGCCTAGGTGGCGTAGTTAATTAACGCGCTAGTTTCGTGTTGAGCTAAACTGCCGAGGATGTATATCGAGGCTCAAATCTCCCTCAGGTGAACTAGAGGGCTTTTTCCTAAATGGTTTATCACTCTCCCTCCACGCAAATATGGGTTAACTTCCTGGATATTCAACATTCTCAATTCCTAACTCATTAGCGTAATTAGTACTTAAGTGTATAACCCAAAAGTGTAGTATGACACGGTGCTAAATAAATAAAATAAAAATAGACTTGCCTGCCAAGTACGGGGATATCAGAGTTCGAGCCCTGGTTGCGTGTACTTTGAGGGTGTTATATTTAAGGTTGCTTTATCACTCTCGTTCTACTTAAATGTGGATAAACGTCTTCTAGATTCAACCTAGCTTATCCTCAACACATTAGAGCAACTAGTACTTATGCGTGTAGCCCTAATTTGGTGTTAAGAAAATCTATCAAAACAACTCAAAAAATTAAAATGTTTTCACATGTATAAAACTCCTTACAAATATATAAATAGCTAGCGGACCCGACAGATGTTGTCCTGCCCGAACGTTGGCTTTTCGTTTGGGTGACATAATTGATTTCGATAGTAAAACAAATACTATGTGATCATCACAATTACAAATTCACAATGAACTCCAATTAGTGAGTAACACAAATATTACAAATTCAGTGTTTGTCAAGACAACATACAAAATAAAACATCTTTTCATTTTTGGCATTTCGCCCACAACTCCACAAATATCAGCTGTATCGAAAAACAAACATAACTATGAATTATTCTCAGAAGTTCAATTATTCATGAACTTATTTTTTTTAACGGTCAATTATTGATATTATATTCATTATTATAAATATTGGGGGGTGGTGGTGGGAGGGTGAAATCTTGAGGTTACATGTTGTGATATGCAAAAAATCTAAAAAAAAATCCCTTAAAAAAATTCCCTAAAAACTAAAAAAAAGCCTAGAACCCGATTGCAGCGCCACCTACCGGGTCCAATTGTGAATCTAAACCATTCACGGACCCATTCAAACACACACAAAAAATTTCATTAAAATCGGTCCAGCCGTTTAGGAGGAGTTCAGTGACATCCACACGTACAGAAGAATTATAATGTGTCTGTTTAATATTATTTGAGTCAAGAAGCGCAACTCAACCAGATTCATAGCTCATATAGGCAGTTATTAAACAAATAACATGATAATTTGTTCTTGTTTCAAACTTCGGCATATAAATTCATTAATTATATTTATTTCAGTGAGTCTTACTACCATACAGAGCTATACTCATGTTAATCACGCTGATGGGGTAAGGATGAAGAAAATAGAAATAAGATGGAATGTTAGCGTTATTTTTTGGAGGGAGACGGAGAATACTCCTTTCACCTTTAGTCCGCCCAATAGGGAAATAAAATCAGGACCTCCCCATTGCCTGCAAACCAGACTAGATAAGCCAGATATTTAGTTTACTTTTCACTAATACTAACCTAGTTACTCAATGATATTGGAACTCGAAAGTTCAATACTGCACTCACAAAAATACGCCACCTATCCCTATCTTGAGCTAATTATATCCACTCTATCTCATTGTACCCTATCTCTCTCAGTCTATCAAAAGGTTATCCTCCCGTCTGGGTCTTCCAAATGGTCTTTTCCCATTGGGTTAGCCATTCAATACCTTGAACGTGGCTCTAGATATTCCCATTCGCGCTGCATGACCTGCCCACCGTATCCTGCAAGTTTGTATTACCCTTATAATGTCTGGTGATGAGTATAGGTATGCAGCTCATCATTATGTAGCCTCCTCCACAACCCAATAACTTCATCTATTTTTGGACCAAGTATCTTCCTGAACACCCTGTTTTCGAACACTCTAAATGTGTTATTGTCATTTAAGGTAAGAGGCCATGTTTTACACCCATAGAGAGCAACCGGTAAAATCAGGATTTTTGTATATTCTGAGTTTTACATTTCTTGAGAGCAGGCGAAACGCCAACAATCTACTGACGGAATGGTAACAAGTATTTCCCGACTGTATTATTCTCCTAATTTACATTCTAATATTGTTATCTCTAGTTAAATTTGTTCTTAAATATTTGAATCCATTAACTCTATCAAATGATATGTTGTTTGTTGTAGTTTTCTAAATTATCTTCCTCAATCTGTGTTCTCTGTTTTACCATATAATTAGTCTTTTCAGCATTCATATCTAAATCTATTTCCCTACAAGCCTCTATTAAAATTTCTGCATTTCTTTCAACAGCTTCCTTACCATTACCTAACAAAGCTAAATCATCTGCATACCCTGATAGTTGCATTAAAGTTAGCATAGGCTATGATAGTTATTATAATTTTTCAAAGAAAATATATTAAGCTCATATTACTTTAAAATATTTAATCTATATAAACTAGTTAACATATTTTAAAACATTAGTTAGTAATTTGTGTTCAAGTTTTAGCAACATTATGGAAGTAATCAATTAGTTCATATTCATACTAACTAAAAATACACATGTTACTTCCTCTTAGGTTCAATGATATTGATCATGATAATGAACATGATATTTAATCATATTACAAGTAGGATAACTTTAGAGTTGGATATTGTTTCGTGAATAAAGTAGAGTGTTGTTTATAGCTAATGATTGATACCAGGCCATTAATTGGAAACTCCAACTACTACCTTTATTTTTAATACCTTCCGACACATTAGCTCAGTCAGTAGCGTATCTGCCTACTGAGATAAGGGTCCCTGATTCAATTTCCGGCATGGCACAAAATTAATCATCAATGGAAGTGTGGGTTAACACTCTCATATTTTTTTTATTTTCAATTTCCTTATAAATTTGTCCTGACATCTTATTTTACAATAAATCAGGATATTTTGCTCTGTTCTTATTACAATATGCCTTATATATAATTAATCTAACATTTTTACACATAATCTTTTTGGAATATAAGCATATACTACTACTAAAACTATTTGTGCTGTTAATGATCATTACCTATTTACCTTGACCTGTGCCTGTTAGCAGCTCAGTCTACTATATATCAATACCATTATTTATTTATGATAATGTATTACTATATTTGTCCCTCTTTCCATATTTAAATTATTTTGACTATCTACCATTATTTTTTCCTTCTCATAATGATACATTGACGGCCGGGGACTGGACGTTGTTCTTGTCCTAGTCTGAAGATAGATTATAAGGCATACAAAGCTACGATAGGCCTGGCCACCCGGTAGTGGAAAATATATGGCTTGAATAACAAAAATAGTGGTTGAAATTACAGTTTCAGCCCACTCTCCCATAAGGTTAACATTGATCCACCTCCTTGAATGAGATGGATCACTCTCTCTCCATAAGAGTAGCATTGATCCTCCCCATTGAATGAGGTGGATCACTTTATCCCATAAGAGTAGCATTGATCCTCCACATTGAATGAGGTGGATCACTCTCTCCCATAAGAATAGCATTGATCTCCACATTGAATGAAAGCGAAAGTGTCTACCAATTTTTCCGTGAAAGATATTTTCAAATAGCTTCCAGGATTCTTTCACATGTTACAATACACATATGACTAATGGCCCTACTTTCCCTTCGGAAGAAGTTGTGATACGGATTTTAATCTCTCAAAAATTCTCTATACCCCAACTTGATTTGAACTCACAAGCATCGGTTCACAAGGGGAGCACTTTACCCCAATACCACCAAGGACAACTAAATAAATTAGATCTTAAACCAAAGTCACCATTTTAAAAGCCCGAAACGTTACACAATTTTCAGGACGCCAACTCTACGCTTTAAATTAAAAAAAAAACTCCTTTCAAGAATGCTAATGTCGACGTAATTTAGAAAATAGTTTAATAAAAATCTGAAATTGCTTTGTCCTTGGACCAACGTCTTAAAAATTTCCTTTTTTTCACTTTGAATAAATTACAATTCATAATAATGAAAATTATTCCTGAAATTAGCTCAATGTTTTTTCACAATTTTTATCAACACTATAAAATCAACTTAATAAATAATGTAAATGTTCTGATTTAAATTTAAGCTTCATAGCTATGTTTTTAAAGCTACATATTGTTACTTCATTACAGCTGTCTAAAGATTGTTGTCTGTTATGAGCCTCTTTACAAACTATTATATTTAATGAAACTAATATTTAAGAAGTGCAGTCAACCATTAAAATATGTTTTAAACATCTGTATTAAATATTTTCTTAAACGAAGTTTTCACAATATACTAATTTCTTTAAATGTGTAGGTATTTGTTTTTCTTTGCGTTACTTCAAATATTTCAACTAACGGGCAAGCTCAACTAAAAATTGTTAACAATTAGAACTCTCTGCTAGTCACATGGTTAAAAACATCACTCTCACAACAGACTCGACTGCTCATGATAGGTCATGGCAGGTAGATTAGGTTTTGAATCCTGATCGCGTGTTTTTCCTAAAAGGTTTTTTACCCTCTCTCCACGCAAATTTGGGTTCACTCACAAAGTTAAACCTTAATAATCTCTAACACCATATATTAGTTAGTATATATTATGTAGTTAGCCCTATTGAGTAGTTCAACTCAGTGCTTAAACATCTGATTTACCACTTATCATAATTATAACAAAAGCATATTTCCTACAGTAAAAAGAGACTTGATTTTATAACTTTAAAGTAGTCTCCTTTTTTATCTGTGTCTAAATATCTAGTTCTTATACTATTCTAAGAAAATAAATTCGACAGATATTTGATAAAAACTATAACTTGATTTAATATACTTAACTGTAAAGTGTAAATTAACTTCAGGTATATTTTACTCGTATATTTACAATCTCATGTATAAATAGTTTTTAGAACAAATATCAGTATAGTCATCTAAGAAACAATGGCAATTATATGATGGTATGGGTGATTCTTCAAGCTAGCAATTAAATAACTCATACTGTTTCAAATTAAAAAATGCCTATTTAATAAATATACTAGAATTCTCCCAAACATCTTTATATTTTGCAAAATTTAACACCGTAGTATAAGTTTATGTTTATTGCCAAACAATAAAAGCATATGTGAATTGAGAAAACCATTCAATTGGGTAGCAAAATAACTATTTTATTAATAAGATAAATTTAAATATTAGTGGCTAGTTGTACATATATTTTATATTTCAAAAATATTGTATTAAGCAATAGGCATATTAAATGAATTTGATATCAAGATGGCTTTTAATATTCAATGTCTTCATTAAATTTACCATGGTCAAAGAATTTAATATATTTGAGCTTATTTTAAAGTTATTTTATAATTCAATTTTTTTTTTAGGAAGTGTTAAAAGCTTAGTTCTACAATTTTTAATATCTGTTTTAAAAAATGAAATAAACAAATGTAGCTAGATATATTTTATGTATGTATTTGCTGGCATTAAAGCATTTTTATGCAAGTAGTTTTTTAAAATATAATAAAATAAAGTTTTCTTAGAATTAAATAGTAATACTAACGTAATCTGGTAGTGTCATATATTATTATATAGATAGGTAGTATATTATATATATTTGTTAAGGGAGTCCTTAGTTTAATCTACATAATATATTCTATACACATACATAAATATATATATGTATATATATAAAGCTGAAAGTAGATCTGTCCGAGAAAAAACCCCACTTACAGATGAGCTGGAAAACTGAAATTTGCCAGAAAGGTAGAGGGATTGTCCCATATAATCAAAAATATATAAAAACGGGAAATTTAAAAATGGGGCACCAGGAAATGTGGGGAGGGGGATTATTTATTTATTTTGAATTTAGATAAGATATACAATTAAAACCGACAAGGGAGGTAGAGGGATGACTACAAAAATCATTACAGTCTGAAAACCTTCATTTTTTAGATAGGACTCAGGGAAATAGGAGAAGGGGGTGTAAAATAATTATTAAGTGTGAAATAAAACATAAATTCTGCAAACAGGTAGATGGATACTCTAGATAACCAAATATATCTTAAAAATTTAAATTTGTTATTTGATGTAGGACATATGAGGTAAGGGGATATAAGGGGCCAAAAATTTCCAAAATTATTAAAAACATCTTCTCAGACTAGTAGAAAACTGAAATTTGGTGGGTATGTAATGAGAACATTTAAAATAACCATAAGATTCTCAAAATTTAAAACGGGATCCCTAGAAATAAGAACAATGGGGGAGGGGGTGGGGTGGGCTGAAAACAATTTTGTAGGTGGGGTAGAAATATTAAATTTGCCAATAAGATAACAGGCATGTCAAGTTTTAACATTTAAAAATTGGAATGTTGGAACCAAATAAAGGGCTGTAAGAAAGGGGTGAGGGAGTGTAGATTGCAATATCTCCAAAGATATCAGAAAATCTACCTTTCAGAGTGGACCAAAATTTAGATTTGGCTAATTTGTAAATAGATTACCTAAGATAAATAAAAATAAACAAATTCATAATTTAACAATATGGGTCCAAGATATGGACAAAATGAGGGTGGTGATGACCTCTAAATTGCTACACTAATAAAATAAAAATTATATATGGTAGATAGTTTTCGTTTTACATAGACAGATGAAAAAATCAATATACAGGAGTAACATAAGGGTTAAAATAAAACACTTCTGATAATATAGCTTGGTGACCCGTTATGTTCTTTGGGAAAACATGAAAATACGATAATCATTTATTAAATATTTCTTTATAATGGTATATTATTCATTTATGCTCTTTGGTAAACATTTATACTCTTATTTACAACATGTTTCTGTAGCAATGTCTATTAATTCGTTTCACTTATCTTATGATCGTGCTTGGTCAAATATTTCGTTCGTTTGTGCTTTTGGTTTGGGTGTTAGGTCAGATTTTCTCAAAGATTTAATCTAATTTAATTTATTGATTGCAGTAACTGACCAGGGATTACAATAGTTACGGTAGGTCAAGAATGCACAAGGGGGAACTTTAAAAAGTTGGTCTCCAAGTGTTGAACATCCTTATTTGATATAGTTTTTATGCGGTTCACCCGTGCAAAGTATAGGTCAATCAGCTAGTATAAACTATTTTATCAGTTAGTGGTTAATAATTAATGGACAACTAGCTTTAACCTATATCTTGTTACTTGTATCACATGTGATCCTTTTTACGATCAAATTTATATGCAAATTTACATAAACATAGATTATAAAATATTCATAATTTGGGGATATAAAATATATGGTTTTTATTTCATTTTACCTTGTTGTAATTTACCATGGACTGTATTTGTAGTTTTACATTTTAGATATATTAGTTTTAATGAATCATCAGTCTTAATTATGTAATTATTATAGCCATAAATTATTCAATGCCCAACGTATGTATTTTTCCCATAAATATTAAATCATTTTGTTAAAAATATACACATTTAAGTACACTTAAGGTCCAGTAATGAATAATGAAGAATTTTGAGGAATGTTCTCATATTTACGTAGAGGAAAGGAAGGATATAATTTAAAAAGATGTTCCTGAGTACAGATGTACAGAATTGAAACTCCATCCTCTCTGTTAATGGCGGACCAAATTAGATTATTTTGACGTCTATTCCACTTGCCCATCAATGTGAATAAATGTGTGATTGCGGGCGTGTTTGTTATCATTAGTTCAACCGAAGGTGCTAACTCCATATCATGACTCAATAGTTAATATAAATAAGCAAAAAGTAATAATAGGTGCTCCTAGGGGTAACGTACAAAAATAATTTATAAATAGCCAATCTTTTATGTGAAAATATATTAATTTATGAGAGCCCACTTTAAAAAAATCATGCAATCAGTTAGGCGTTAGCATGTTATACTGGCGCACTGGAATCAACCATGGTTGGTGTTGATACAAGTCACAGCACGACACGTTGATTTTCATTTTTCATGATTAATTTACCATTCCCTTTCAAGATCAATGCTGGTACCTTTTAATTTAAATAGATTTTCTCTTTATGTTTCTATTGTTTAAGATAGCCTCTGGATAGCCCAAAAGTGCAGCAAGACCCAAAATACCTCTATATAGTTGTTTAGGATTTTTTTTCCATTGTTTTACGCCCAGAAAAGAGTGATATAAAGTTTTATTAAAATGTGTGTGATGTTTTTCCTGATTATACTTAAGCTTTTTATTTAATCTACATAAAACTTTTCATGCCTATATTTTGGCCTACATACATACTAATATTATCATAAAAATATAATTATATTGAAAAAAATTCAATTTTACCGAGCTCAAATTCATTTATTACTCTTTCTCAGATTTCACTACCAAGGAAAGGGTTATGGAATAATATATTTATAATATTATGTATAATAGTTCTTAGCCAAAAATGCAGTTTTTTCGAAGATTTTATAAGTTATCAATAAAACACTAAGCCACCGCCCATGGAAAGCCTAGTAGTCTATATACCAACAGAAAAGGCGGAATACAACTGCTCTAGACAATGTCGTATTCTGATTTAACAATACTTAGCACCACGTCTTACTATGCGTTCGGGCTATAAGCTAAAGTACTAATTACGATAATGGGTTAGGAATTTGAAAAGTCGAGTATAGAGGAAGTTAGCCCACATTTGAGTGGAGGAAGAGTGGAAAACCTCCCCCCCTCCCCCTCGGTCTAACCGAGAGAGATTCGAACCTTGATCTCCCCGTCCTGGAAACTATCGCGTTAGCTAACTACACCACCAAGGCAGGTTATATTTTGATTTAAACTTGTTTATTAGATCCACGCTGGATCTTTCAAAATTAATAGTGATGTAATAAAAGTATATCAATCCATTGGTTTAACACCAAGATTTGTAATTTAATTAAGTGTTTGCATACATTTATATCAGATGAGAGGTTTATAAAAGTATAGTATGAGCATTCTGAACGTTGGATGAACTAAACAATGCTTTACTTCTTTTCCTGGCTGTTTTCAAATTTAACCTAGCCTTATAAAATGACATAGATACAAAACTACAGTGAATTAAGTCCAATCTAGATTTCACTAAAAGTTTTTAAATATTAAAACATATAGCCTGTCTGACTGTCAATTTATTTCTCCGGGGTTTAGTTCCATCTCTGAGCATTGATATCACCTAGAACAAATATACATGCTACATCATCCCTACAGTTAAATACCAATACTGGTAGACAAGATAGTACATTTAACAACACCTAATAACTATAATGTATAGTAAAATTGTTAGTTTTGATTAAAGTCAAGAGTTCGAAGTCGTTTATTTAGAGCTGCTCAAAAGGTACCTTTGAGAACGATCTATTTCCGTTTAGGTCTGATTTCTAAGATATGCTTGGAATTGTCTGATATTGTTGTATAATTATTTCCATACGCAAATAGATATACTTTTTTAAGCACTTCTAAGAACCATTAAGATAATTATCATAGCAATGGGTTGAAGTGTTAAGCAATAAATCAATAACTATATGCTCCTAAAATGTAATCTAGTATTATTTTAAACATGTGTTTAATTGCAGTAAAATATGATTAAAAAAAATTATCAAAATCTTATAGATTCAACCACCTTCCAAAGCTTCACCATTTGAATAAGAACAATGGGGAAATTGGAGTTTTAATCCTTGTGAGATCTACTATTAATGTACTTAAAAGAAATGCTTTTACACCCTTCCACCACGTAAATGATGGTACACTTACTCAAAATTTATCCTTCATCATCCCTAACACATTTACGTTATTAAATCATATCCTTATAGCCTGAACCGGTAGTTATACGCGGTGACCAAATTTTTTATTGCAGTCCAATTTTATACAAAAGCGATATCTGGAAGCAAGAAACGTAATTAGATCTACTTTCACGTGTTCCCATGTCAGGGCATACTATCCACAGCTGTCCCTTTCCATGCATAGTATCAATAACTTTAAAATAATAGCACTAATAATACAAATACATAATATTTCGGCCCAAATTAATTTGTTTATGTTTTCTAAAACACCCTTCTCATGAAAGTTAGACTGTACCAATGACTAATTAATTTATTGTTAAAGGACTATATAATTTAAAATTTAATTTCTAGATTACAGAATCAACTGCTGCTACAAACCACTAGAATCATAAAAGTGTTAAACTCTTTAGTTTTCTGGTTCGCTTTAGTCATGCTTCGTGTTTGAAATGCTAGAGAGAGAAAGAGAAAGACCCGAGTTTGCATCCAGTCTCGTGTAAGCATGCGCTGCTAAACTGCCTTTTTTTTTTAAATCCCTCAGCATGTGCGAGTGCGCTTAACACCACCATGAAAAGGACATAAATGATATATGGTAGTTCCTTGATCGTACATGGATTGCCCATTGAACCAACCAAAAAATACATTTCAATATGTCGTGCACCAATCATTACAGATACATGATGACTTCGTAGACCCAAATCAATAAAGTTGCATTGGATTTGATCATTTGTGCACGTTTAAATAATATTCTGATCTCTGATATTCTTACGAGCTATTTGATTGGTAGTTTTTCATTTTATTGAATGATTAGATAATGGAAGGGAAATGGCCAAGTAACACGTGAAAAAACACAGATATAAGTACAGTTTATAATACTACTCTTTATTAATAAAATACATAAATTGACCAGGTAACCACGTGGATAATATGATAATATCTATTGTGGTTTACTTGTGAAAGGGAGGTCGGGAGAGAATACTTGCTGGTTGCACTGAAGCATTTATTTCCCTTGAAGAATTTCCTCATCTTCCTTCAAAAATTTGAGTATATATATCTTTTAAATCCTACTTTCTAATTCCTACTCAAATAGTTGAGTTAGATGTGACTAGCCCAGGCAGGTATTAAGACGTGAAGCAAGCCATCAAATATACTTAATGGTTTAAATATTGTTTTTAAAAATATGACATTTAATTACAGTTTCAATGAAAATTTAACCTATATAAATAATTGTGTTTCTAACCATGAAATAAATTTGATTCTGTAGCTAGTGTTTGTTGGTTGTATTTTTTAATTAATTAAATTGTTTGGATAATTCTATAGGAGTGCTGTATGAAATGGAATCCAATAGATCAATGTGAAATAATCGTCTGATGTTGGTTTGGGCTTGTTAGGAGTATGAGCGTGAATCGAGTGATGACTCTAATATATGAAGGTAGAGTGTTTGGACCCAAAGAAAGGGCTTGGCTACGTAAACCTTTGTTAAAGGTTGTAGACGAATGTGTGAAAAAGAGAAACAGTTAGAGTTTTAAGAATAAAAGATCATGTATAACTCGGTGTATGGATATTGTTGAAGTGAAGGAAGTATGCAAGGATAGGGAAGTTTGAATAGAGTTAGTGATGATGGATTAACCACGTAGTTTTTTTTTTTAGCTATAGCCACAGTTTCTTGTCCACCCTGTAAGGGAACGATGCGATTAAATATGTATGTATGTTTGTATGTATGTATGTATGTATGTATGTATGTATGTATGTATGTATGTATGTATGTATGTATGTAAGTATGTAGATAGGGATTTAATAGTAAATCGGATTTTCCATAGTACTTTTTCACGTTTAAGAAAATATTTAATAAATCTCCCCACTACTCAGTCAAAGAATTAATTTTATAACCATAGTTCTTAGATTTTAATTTTCTCAGCACCACGTCTCATTATCAGGAGATGCGTTGCTACTTAATTGTTGGCGAAATAAAATTGTATTTTTAGATCCCAGCTGAGTACACTAGCCATTGTTTGGAAAAACTTTCTTAACAATAGTATTTCAACTGTAGATATATATATATATATATATATATATATATTCGCTAATACTGTTGGTTTCATTCTATAATACAATACTTATCCATAATTATTAGGTGATGTTAGTAAAAACTCAAATATTAGAATAAAAAATTATAATTATAACATATTTATTTTAATAATGTTGTGTATTCAAATTTTTTGCTGAATATTTATATCATATGAGAAAATAACTATTTCTTTGATTGCTCAAATGGAACATTAAAATAATTCTGAATCAGGTTTTCTTAGCACCACCACGTATTACTATCCGTTTAGCTTAGACGGCTCCGAGTCACACATCGTACTTGTTAAACTTACCTGCCAAGCTTATTTGATTATCATTTTTTGTTGATATAAAATTAAATTTGCCAGTGAGCCGTCAAGATATCTTGTTAATAATTACCCATTGGCGGGAATAGGGAATATTCTTCATGTTCCTCTTTTTTTAGAGTAACGGTTAGGTCGAGATTCCAAGCCCTGCTTGATACTGTACTTTGAGTGTATTTCCCTAAAAATTTACAGATCTTCCTCCCCATGTGAATATGGTAACATATCCTATAGAATACCTTTCTCCTAACTACCCCTTTAGTGAAATTAAATGCATATCACTTCGATAGTTGAAAGTGAAACTAAAATTTAAATTACTTTTAAGGAATAAATGCATATATTGAGCGAGTATTAGTGTAAGAATACTTTATATAAATTTCAGAAATCAATGGTGAAGTTTATATAAATATAAAAAAATCACCTTAGTTTAAAATTGAACTAATTTTTTTTTTACCTCTTGGTAGATAAATGTTAAAAAATAGAAATACTGTAGGAATCATGTTTTCAAACAACTTTGTAAGTTCAAATAAAAATTGATTTCATTGGTTCAACACCTTAGCTAAGTCGGTAGCGTGTTTGTCCACTGAGCTAAGGGTATCACGGTGGGTATCTGGCCACCGAAAAATATATCGTTGGTTAAACGTGAGTTTCCCCTTTCACAGTGTGAATTAGCGCCAGGTGGTTGGATGTCACACCTTTTATAAATTTAAGTTATTTTACAAGACGTGTGCTAATACAATTATTCGGTTCAGTAAAAGCATGCTAAATACCTGGAAGAAAGTGTCATAAGACAACCAGCTCCATGTTAATACTTGGGCTGTAATAAATTAATTTAATCTATCTATGTGTAAATACTAGGCCTAATTCACATTTTTTAAATTTGAAATATGAGTCAGTCTATATATAGCATGAATTTTTATGTATATTACGCCAGAAATAGTTGTGTTCTAATCTTAAATAAAACAAGATATTTTCACCAATAGAATGTATAATTTATAAAAAAATCAAGAACTATATTTCATAATTTCGTTATATTGGGTAAAATTAATACAATACAATCGTTAAGGAAACATTTAAACCAATCCAAGATAGTAGAATATATAATAAAATATTAACGATTCCTGTGGACCATCTATACTTATTCAATAAAAATAACATTTTGAAAAAATGTATTAAACATATTTCTCTTAAAAGGCAACATAAATAGTTGAATCATATTAATTATGATTTAATAATATTTTGAATAAAAAGGCTCCATTATTAACGTAAATCATTATATTTATTGTATTTGTGGGTTAAAAAAGTATAAGGATAGCAAAATGTTGCAGAAGCTTATTTTCATATTTAACACTATTTATATATTGTATATATAATAGCCTGTCTAAACAATTCACGATGGATTAAATAGCCAAGCTATTATATTATTAATTACAGTTATAGCCAATTATAAGTATCATATTCTTTAAATTAAAAATGACATCTGGACACGGGATTCAAACCCATGACCTTAGGCTCAGTATGTCAATGCTCTAATAATCACACATCTGTAGCTGACGATTTCCGCACGTCCATCACAGATTATGCCTTAGGATATGAGTGAAGAATGACCCTGGGCACGAAATGACTCCTGGATAGCTCAGTGGGAAGCGCATTGGCATACTTAAACCAAATTTACGGGTTTGATCCCCATGTTTAGGTGTCATTTTTCAACTTAGGCAATATATACAATTCAAATTAACAAAATCATAATAAATGAATAGTCGTTATTTATTTTCACCAAACTAGTTTCTGAGTCATAAAATATTTTAAACTTACTAAATAGTTTGTCTGTAATATTTAAAACATGTTATATATAGGCTAAAAAATATAGAACATTAAAATTATTTCATGGGAAAAAATATATAACTAAACATATTGTTTGTGTGTTCCTTAAATGCGTGATTCATACAAATTAACATTAATATAACACTATATATGTGTCATAGATTAATGTAAAATATATTATAGCATGTGCTATTGATTTCACAAATTATTTATTGTGCTTGGATAGTTTTTATTGACTTCAACATTATGAAAGTAAATTGCTAGTAAATTAAATTTAGAAAGTTCAATATAAATATAAGAGGTTGTAGTAAAATAATCATATTATAAATCTAATAGAGTTTGAAATAAATATAGACTATAATATAAGTTTAAGTTGTTTAGACGTATTATTGTATTGAATGTAATTATAAATATTCATAAATGATGATTAAATTATGAATATTACCTATTTTATTCTAGCTAATCACCATAATCTGTATTTAATTTAAACTAGTCTCTATATTTTTTATAAAAGTGTGATATCCATTTATTGATAATAATTTAATTTTGATGCATAAATAATATATTTGGTAATATTTTTAAAATCATATATGCATGGTTTCTCGGAAAAACATTATAGAATAAACGCTAAGAATAACTAATATCAATATACTAAAGTGGTTTTAAAGTGTACAAACCCCTTGAAACACCATGTCATATGTAAATTAAAACACGAACAACATTACCATTTGTCTTAATTTAGCCCAGCCCCTACTTTAGAAACACAGAACACACATTGCCAAGAGTAAGAAAAAGGGAAAGAACACTTGCTATAAAGCAGACCTATGTATATTCTTGCCTTAATCTTACAATGAAAGCCACATTTATATTCAATATCATACTCTCTCATCCTTGAAAATATATAAAGCATCTAGTTACAAATATACAAATTGTGAATAATATTTCCAATATGGTTTTTGATACATCATTACTTCAAAGCGATACAAGTTAATAAAATAATGTGTTTGTCAATTAAAGATGTTGGGAAGAATACATATAATTTAATATCATAGCTTTGCAATGGAATTTTATGAAAGCTATTGATTTATAATTTTAATAGACAATCACATTAAAAATAATATTTTGTTTCCCTCCTATAATGAGCTTAATATGGGCTATTCTCAACACCCAGAATAGTAAATATTTGCGATAGATCTGTTGTAGATAATAAATATTTATGTAATATATTTACATTTACACATTACCAAACCTTTAACTTAACTATCTGGCCAGATAATATGATACAAGCTACTCTATATACTTGCACGCTCATTGTTAAGAAATAAAATGCTTTAAAATTGATACAATACAATTAGGATTTTCTAAAGTTAAAGACAAATATTGACAGGACAACACAGTATAAGAACTAATTTTTTTTATCTTTTTGAAATATTATAAGATTGGTGGTGTAATATTTTATATATTTTTATTCAAAATAATGTTTTGATACTAATTAGCTATATATGTATAGATATTTAAATAATATATTAGTATATTTTCAAGCTATAGTACACACTGAGCTATATTAATTATCATTCATATTTTAAAAGCATGATTTGTAAACATAATTCTTTCAAAACTATTTTACTGATATGGAATTTAAAAATAGTGTGATTAAAGTTCAAATATTTGAAAAATAAATTAGGCTTGGACATATATATTCTAAACATTATTCATACTCTATTAATACTCAAAGATATGAAAAATATCACAAAATATTGTATGGTAGACCGCACAGACCTTCTTTCTCTTGTACCTAAAAATAAAAACATTTAAGATATGTGAAACTAAATAATATACATTTATGCATAGACCACCAAAGAGCAAGAATAAATTAATATATTGTTAAATAAACATAATGAGAACAAAGGAGCATTTCGGTCTCCCAGCGATCATAGCAGTGAATTACTCTTTTCCCAGAACTCCACTAAAAATACATTTTCTTATAGCTTGGAAACAATTGGTTTTATAAAAAATATATTTAAAAAAAAAGATTTTAATTTTTAATACAAAGACAACTCTGCAACTATAAGACGTTTCGTATCTCAAAAATGTGAGATGATATGATCCATATTGAAGATTTTTTGTATATGTAAAAATATTTTACTGAAATAATAAGATGAACCATTTTGTTTGTAATGTTAAACGGTGAATAGATAGTAATTTTAATAATTCCATTAGAGCTGATTTTGAGAAACTATATCGTTCTTTTTTGCTCTTAGTTAAACTAACATTCATATTACGGTTGGATATATTTTTCCAAAAAAACTCTGGAAAATCTTATGAAATCCTTAGACACCAAGTTTTAGCCCAATTGGCAAAATAGTTTCGGCCTTAGACCGAAAAGTACGAATAAAGAAAACAAAGAATGATGCAATTATTTTTAAATGAGCTAATTTTAATAGGATCTAAATACAATATACTATTTTATTACTAAACAAATACATTCCGATACATGGATTGGCTTAGGACCATTAATAAGGACTTTTCAAATCCTTCAAATATACAATTCTAGTTCTCTAAATATTCCTGAAAGTGTAGACTTTTACCAATGTATTGGAGGCAATACATTTAAAATCTGGAAATAATTTAAAAAAGTAAAATTACATACCCATATTATAAATAAAGTTAAAATATGTATGTATAATTTACTAGGAACAATTCCTTCATATAAAAGTTATATTTATTTTAACTTTCTCATACAAAACTTCTGTAAAGTATTGGAAGATAATCGTTACTTGCACTTCTTAGATTTCGGAAGTTACAATTAAGTTTGTTGTTTATCCTCATATTTCCGTATTTGTTAAAAGAACATATTCATATCTAAATAAATATATTTCAAATACTCACATCAGTGGCCGAAAGACCTAAGGTGTCACTCTCGTGTATATCTGGCCTGCTGATGGCGGGAATATCAGTATTCAAATCCTGATCGGGTCTATTAACGGTATTTTTACTTAATGGTCTCCCACTCTCCTTCCACGCAATGTGGGTAAATTATCTCTAAAATGCTTCCTTCCTCATCCATACCTTCAACCAGCACATGTTTCCGTTAGTATTTACTGCTTTATTTTTTTGTGCAATGACCGCCCTTTTTACCACCGGTTTGGGCTAACCTAATATGTATACTTGTAGTGTAAAGATGATTAAAGTGTAAATTAAAGGAAATGTAGCCAAACTCGCGTGGAGGGAGAGTGGAAAGCCATTTAGGAACATACCTAATGTATTCAACCAGTAACTGAACCCTAATCTTCTAATCAAATACACTTCTACTTGTATGTATACATCTTCATGTCCTTACACTTCCAGGACTGGTTACTACCCTCATATAATTTTCCATAATTAGGGTAATAAAACTTAAATATTAATTTTTTTTTATATTTGGTGTTCAGTTAAACCTTAATTTAAATGGAATAAATGATCCTATGAGAAA
Organism: Timema bartmani; assembly: GCA_902151455.1. Classification (NCBI taxonomy): domain Eukaryota; kingdom Metazoa; phylum Arthropoda; class Insecta; order Phasmatodea; family Timematidae; genus Timema; species Timema bartmani. Next base: position 53,098 of record CABFWB010000328.1, on the reverse strand, counting down.
ATGAATATGAGCTATTATATCTACAATATATAAAATAAATTATGTATTTATTAATTATGTATTTTTGTGTGTGTGTGTGTGTGTGTGTGTGTGTGTGCGTGTGTAAGGGCGGCAATGAATTTTCGAGTTCCTAAGGCCATGGAGTAAGTAAGTGTCTGTCTTAATGCTATAACTACGACACCAAAATACCTCAATAGATATAATGGGACTACGTACTTAGGGAAACCTTGAGGTCCACTCCAGTCATATGTATTTCAGTGTTACGTATATTGAGAGTCCGATGCCTTAGGCCACCTAACCATGTACTCAAACAAACTGATGGCTTTTCCTAATAAAATACATTTGAATCTCCAGATTAGAAAAGAACATGATGTAAATAACATTAAATACTTATTTATTTGATAGTACTGTAAATCCTAAACATACTTAAATAAACCTCATGGTGTGACACTGAGGCTTATTCAATTTTAATCTGACTTACATGTGCAAACTGACGCCTCAGCTGCGTAACTACAAGTAAGTTTATTTATAGAGAACCTATAAATCTATAACATGATATAAACACTTTAAAAAGCTTAGAATGTGTAACAGGTACAGTAGTTTTTTAAAAATACCTACAATATTTTGCAAGTATCTTATCTTTAAAAACAAGAAAACCCGCTTTGATGGCTGCATAGTCTAAATCGTCAATTTCATAATAGACTACATTGCCGTTGACAGAGAGATCGGGGTTGAATCCCTGTCAGGTGTACAAAGAGATTTTTTCGCAAAATGATCTTACGCTCACCCTCCACGTAAATGTTGGTACACCTCGTATTAATGAAACTTTCTCTGCTCTTAATACTTTAATGTAGCTATTAGATATGCATATAACCTGTACTGATAGTGAGACATGGTTCTAAAATAAACATAAGATCACTAATTTGTGTAACTAATAAAGTATCGAATAATCGCATTTTTCACAATATATTTTATAATATATGATATACCAATTTCTCGATTGGGCTTTATCAACAATTAACAAATCCACTTGCAAATCTAAATCAACATTTAAGGAAATTTTTAACACTTAACCAAAGTCAGATTTACATGATACAGCTAAACCAACTCACGCACTGTCGTTAATTTTCAGCCTGTATTTGGTAGGAAGAACATAATCTGGTAGTTAAAGCACTAATGTTACTTAAATAATTTTAATATATTCATACATCAAGTCACGTGATCTACAGCTGTCACTTTTTACAGATATCAAAACCTGTGAAATAACAAAAATAATATAGTTTTAATAATATTCATTGGTCTTCCTCAGACCTGATGATGGCGAAATTCCAAAACATGTAGTCGTCCAAGGCAAGCCCTACAATGACATAATCACGTATTAAATAGGGAGACGGGATCCACAAATATTCAGATAAGGAATGTCAAAATTTTATTATAAATCCATCATGTTATATAGGAACTTAATATTGAAACATCTTTAAAAACTTTTAAATATAATATGATTAATGTTATATAATTGCACTCTCTCAAAAATATTATTTTTCATATAAATAATTCTGGATATTACTTTGAAATTATAAGTTTAATCAATTAAACAGTTTCAATAACATATTCATCTACTCTTGTTTGTTCACTAACTAGAATTCTATTCATTATATTTTAAAGTGTTACATGTTATGTGGTTAATTGTCAAATTTAAATAATTGTTTTTCATCATAAAAAAAATGTTTACTGTTATAGTACAAGTAATTATAATTTTGTTATTTAAAGAACTTTACATTGATTACCTTTAAACATTCTTTTATCTCAAACATATCCCTTTATATATCTTGAATAATTTTCATAATACTATGGTAAAACATTTTATTTGTAAAATGTTAATTGCCACTTTATGATCATTGGCCAAATATTACTTTAAAGTCTCTTCGTATTTGTGTTTGAAATTTTGAGTTCCCATATCGACACTTTTATCTTAAATAAGTTTATTACTGTATAATTATTAACTATTTACGTTGACGTAAAGTTGTTACATAAATATTAGGTTAATTCTGATTGTAACATTGAAGGTTTTTTTCTTATTTTCAATCAACAAATAATATAGTAAAATGTTGTCCATGTTGGCCGAAAATACGTATGCTGGAACCGTATATACTGCTCTTTTAACTGTAATAAGGATTTGTCTTTAACACTATGTTAAGTACTGTACAAAATATTTATTGATACATTTTAATACGAATTAGGATAATGAATATTAAGAAACAGTAAAACACATTTTCTTGAAATTAATAGTAGAGATACCTGTGACGGTGGACACGTGGTCTTGGATGTCAAGAATATCTAGTCTGGTTTTAAGGTAACCATTAGTTTGAGGTCTGAATCCCAGCTGGTAGTATTGGGAGTAGCTTTACATTACTGGTTTCATAGGGTTCTTCACAGAAATTGCGTGGACAGTACCTTTACTCTAAAATCTTTCTCATACCTAACATATTTGAGTAATTTATAGATACCCTTATTTTGGATTTGAGAAATGTATATTATAGTTTATTAAGTTACTAAAATAATTTTAATATATATTTATATATCAAGTCAATTTATTTGCAGCTTTCACTTTTTATACATATGCGAAAATGTCCTGTTCTATTCTGGTCTATGTAAGGGTCACCCTGTATTTAGTAGAGCGCCATACTTAAGGCGTACAGGGCCTAACTTTGAAACTGGCTCTATAGACATAAGGGTGAACCTAGCTTATAGTAAGATGCGCTAGAAATAGTATTGTTGAAGATCAAGAACGTAAAGAAAAATAACCTAACATATCACCAAGTTCTAAAACATGTTAGCTCTGAACTATTCTTAAATTAAAAGAAAACAAGCTGTTTAGATAAATTATTCTTGTTACCATTATAAAACAGCCCAAAATTCTACCAGCAAAAAACAAAATTCTTATAATTGTTAAAATAATATTGCAATAAAACTTTCATCCCCTCATTTACCACCTTAATGCTATACTAGGTGCAATTTAACCAGACCAAAGGTGTAGGAATCGGGAAGATAAAATAAGGAGGAATTTAGAAGGAATGTATGCCATTTTGCATAAAGAAACAAGATTTAAGAAAAAAGCCTTTTCAGTACATCCACCCAGGTTTCGAACCCTAACCTCCTCGCCAACAATACATCAGACTGGATGAGCCTGAAAAATAATCTGCATGACCACCTATGTGGGTCCCTGAGAAATCTCGGTTATCACTTAGAGTCCACTTTGTACGTGTGATGGCACCAGTCTCACTATATCTGTCAATATACAGCATGCAGGCTACACCCACGAGATTTCATATGCATCTTCCCTAATACTGATTCTACAAGTATTCTGCTAGTATAATTTTAATATTTATCCAAAATATAGTTAAATTAGTATTTTTTTGTACAATTACCTGTCAAAAGCTAATTATTATTATTAGCACCGCGTCTTACTACCCGTTCGGGTTATACGCACTTACGCTAATGTGAAATGGTAGGGTGATTGTGATATGAAATGAAGGACCTACAGTTTAACGTGGAATCCGAACCACGGTGGAGGCCTGGCATTCCTCACATTCACAAGTTGTGATTAATACACATCTTGTCAGAGGTGAAGGAAGGGTTTGGCAATCATATAAATCTGTGCCGGGACCGAGGATCGAACCCCGGACTCCAGCACAGAAGTCTGACATCTTACCCCTCGACCACCAGGTCACCCAAAAGTTAATTAAAATATGTATTGCAAAGCAGATTGTATAAAATAGCAATTCTTAAAGTATTTTATTATCAACAACTATTATATCGCTGGTATACTCAAGAGTTTACAGTTCTGTTTAATCACTTCAATTATTCAAGGCAGAATCTATGGTGGCCAGTGTAATAATTGAACCATAGTCAATGGTACCATATTTGTTATAGAGATAAATGGCCTTTATAGATTTAAATTAAAAATTTGAATCCAAACATTATCTTGTCCACACTTCACTTGGAATCCATATAATGGAAGACCCATCCGACACCTTATCTCAGTCAGTAGAGTGTCTGCCTACTGAGCTAAAGATCCCGGGTTCGAATTCCAGCACTGTCAAAAAATGTATCATTGGTGAAATGATACATCCACATCCACATTCACATTCACATTGGTAAATTATCGGCTGGGGACTGGATGTTGTACCTGTCTTATTCTTATGTTAGATTACAAGGAATATGGAGCTACGACAGGCCTAGCAATTTGTTAGTGGAAAACATACGGCTTGAATGAAAAAAAAAACTGACCCAGACCATAGTCTGAAAACTTTGTTCTATGATATAAAAATTACTAAAATGATTGTGTTTAAAGTGTTCAAGAGAAATGAAATGTATGTAACCAATCCATTAATCTATTTTTAATTTTATGTTAATATTTAATTATTATTTATAAAAGTTTATAATGATTATCTATTCTTACTTTAGTGCACCGCCTTTTTTTTTTAGCGTATTTTACCTCTCATTACCTAATCTGTTTTCATGTCTTACAGCACACAAATATACTAGCTATAAGATATAAATGTATTCTTTTATAACCAGGTTCTATGCATTACCTAATATAAGTGCTCTAAGTATTACCAGTCGTATGTTCTAAACGTATTTTTATATAACCAAGTTTCATGCCTTACAATCCATAAGTGGTCCAAGTATTACCAGTCATAATTTTTAAACGTCTTATCATCTTTCAAGAGGCCCTGTATTGCCATCCATAAATATTCGAGGTAATACAAGTCTTAAGTTCTAAACGTCCTACTATCTTTACCAGACTTCACCTCTTACCAATCGTGGGTGTTATATGTATTACCAGTCGTAAGTTCTAAAAGCCTTACTATCTTTACCAGATTCCGTGTCTTACCATCCTTAAGTGTTTAAGTATTACCAGTCGTAATATATAGAAATATTACTTTCCCTGTCTAACTTGATTTCTAACCAACTATAGGTATTATGATTATTACCAGTTGAAAGTTATAAAAGTTTTATTATATTTAACCAACTACTTTTCTTACCATCTTTAAGGGTCTTCCAGTATTAGCGGTCAAAAATCCTCAACGTCTTATTATCCCTACATAATACATATCTTACACCATTATTGAGATATAAACGTATGCTATTAGTTTAGGCTTCATTTTTTACCATTCATAAGATTTACGAATACTCCCGAGTACTACCAGTCAAAAGTTCTACATGCCTGCATATTTACAGTATATTTGCAGTCTCCTTTTCTTACCATATATAAGTGTTCCAAGTTCACCCTTAAGTGCTCAGTGATATACTACTGGACCATGCCTTATTTATTCTCTATACATATAATAATACACTAAATCTGTCTTTACGTTTGATTACATTTGTTTGTTTGTTTGTTTGTTTGTTTCCAGTAAACTCAAAACGTACTCATCAGATCTATTTAGGACTTCGGTTGTATATTTAAGAATACAGGGTAGGTTATATACCATAACGCTCATTCATCAGCGAGCGAAACAGCGTTGAAAAACTGACTGAGAATGTGGTTAAATTTGCGTTTTAAATATGTAACAATTCAAATATATTAACATTTTAGACATAATATCGTATTTTTAAGTCACCTTGGCAACAAGGGTTTGGCAAATATCAACAAACCTATTATAAATCTCCTTAGTAAAGAGTGATTTATAGGTATGTTTTCAGTCATTCTATGCGTTCACACAAGAAGGTAAATAGAGTTTCATTCAGACACATAAGTTACCTGTAACATGGTGTTTGATCTTTTATTTATGTAGATAGGACTAGGTTTGTATAAATGCGTACCTCTTAACTAATATTAATCAACCCAGAACATACAGTGCACAATTCACAATTAAAATACATCGATCTATAATGAATTGTATTGACTAAAGTCTAATAGTAGATAATACATATATATTTTAAAGTTCACTACAACAGTTCGTCTACGTGAGATAATAATTTTTCATGTGCTTGCGCTTTCTACATAAATTAAGGTATTTTATAGTTTTACCTGCACATTATGTTTATTAAGTTTGGTTTAATTTATAACTAACGCAAACCATTCATTTTTGTTCACTCTTAAAGTGCTTACATTTGCATCTTAGGTTTATATATTGTTCATCTATTTTATGGTTTAGCTTGTAATATGTATTTATTTAGTTTTAATCCTTTGATAATAAACTAAACAATTACTTTTATTGCTCATTGCAACAATTATTCCACTCAATGTAGCCACTGTAAGCGTGCTTGCACTAAATTCTTAATTTTTTAAAAGTTATTTTAAGGATTTGCTTGTCAACTATATTTATTTGAAAGTAAATTTAAACTAATTTTTGTTATGTTAACTGCAACAATGCCTTCGCGTAGGAGATCCACAGTTAGCCTGCTTCTATTGGTGTATTAAATATAAGTTATTTGTTCAGTTATTTAATGGTTTTGCTTTTCAATTTTGTTTTTGTTTCTATTATAGTAAATCTAAACCATTTAAATTTTGTGTACATTGCAACAATGCCCCTCCTCGTAAGAGAGTCACTCTTAGTGATTTTGCATCTGTTTCTTTGATTTATTTAATGTTTACAGTTGGTCTGTGATTTTGCGCATAAATTATATTTATTTAGTTTTGTTTATTTGATATTAAATCCAAACCATCTAATGTTTGTGTTAGTTACAACAATGTCTCTTCGTACGAGAGCAATTGTTAGCATGCTTGTATTTGTGTCTTAAATTTAGGTATGTATTCAGTAATTTTATGCTTTTGCTTATGAATATAGTTTATTTAGTTTGGTTTCTTAGTACAAAATCAACAGAATACCTTTATTCGGTGTGATAGGGCGCCTACTTTAGAATGCTTCTCTCAATTTACTTAATTTTTTCATAGATAATGAATCTATAGAATACATATAATAAAGCTCTTAGATTGGTATGTGCATTCTAATTTGGTGGATTTTCTGGGTATTATTAACAATCATAAAATCAAAGAATTCATTTTTGTAACATTTGTTTGTCTGATTGTTGTCAGTAAACTCAAAAATTACCTCTCGGATCGAGACGGGTCTTCTTCTGTTGTACTCGCTATTTTTTCAGAGAAGCATAGTAAGTTATATACCATCACGCTAGCTCATCAGTGAATGAAGTAGCGTCGAAAATACCAGATGTAAGCACGCCTGGTATTGCGGTTACATAGGATAGGATCTGATATGTGCTAGGGTGTGGAGGAGTGAGTCCATGTTACCCATTGAATCTTAAAAAACTGCAGTCGAAAGAGTTTAAATCCTTCCTAACATTTGAAGTTGTCCAATGTGTTGGAGTAGTGTTTAATGCGAGTAAGGCCATGGGCAATTGATGGATAAAAATAAAGATTCAAAGACACACCAAGCGTAAGTTCTTAACGTTTACTACATATCTAGTCCACGGGTCTTAAAATTAGTATATGTTCAACGCCTTAATATCCGCTTGGGTTGATTGTCCAAACACCTTTTTGTTACTCATTTAACTACCCATCCAGAATCCATTCCTTACGACACAAACGGGCTCTAGTTTTTAATACCCATCCAGGTTCCATGCCTTACCCCCCGTACCTGGTTTTAGGTTTTATTTCCCATCCAGGATACATGTATTAACACTCATACATTCTCAATACCTTACTTGCTATCTGGACCTTGAGTTCTTACCACCCATACATTCTCAATGCCTTACTTGCTATCTGGGCCTTGAGTTATTACCACCCATACATTCTCAATGCCTTACTTGCTATCTGTGCCTTGAGTTCTTACCACCCATACATTCTCAATGCCTTACTTGCTATCTGGACCATGAGTTCTTACCACCCATACATGCTTCAATGCCTTACTTGCTATCTGGGCCTTGAGTTCTTACCACCCAGACATGCTCAATGATTTACTTGCTATCTGGGCCTTGAGTTCTGACCACCCATTCATGATCAATGCCTTACTTGCTATCTGGGCCTTGAGTTCTTACCACCCAGACATGCTCAATGCCTTACTTGCTATCTGGGCCTTGAGTTCTTACCACCCATACATTCTCAATGCCTTACTTGCTATCTGGACCTTGAGTTCTTACCACCCATACATTATCAATGCCTTACTTGCTATCTGGACCTTGAGTTCTTACCACCCATACATGCTCAATGCCCTACTTGCTATCTGGGCATTGAGTTCTTACCAACCATACATGCTCAGTGACTTACTTCTTACCTGGACTCTGAATTTTACCATTCATAAATGCTCGAACTTTCACCAGCTGCCCAGGCTCAGAGTCTTACTCATAGATGCTCAAACTTACTCAAGCTGCCCAGGCTCTAAATCTTAGCATTCATTAATGTTCAACGTCTCCCAAGTCCTCTGTGCTCTGAATCCTACTAACACCTCTATCCGTTCTTCTACTTGTCCAGGTACAGTTTTATGACTGAATACCAATAACTATTTCATAAATATCAAGATCAATACACCCGACCAAAATATGAACACGCATCTTTCTATATTAAGCGTATCCCTCAAGACAAGTCTTGCTTCCTTTTTTACGTGCCCAACGATGCGTGTGTCAAACATTATGAAATGTTTCTAAACTTTGTACAGCCACTGATATATAGTAAAAGCCTATAGAAAAATGTATAAATATATGCTTGAGAATGTACACAATCTGTATTCTGACTTGGTTTGAACTAAGACGAACAAATCTTATTTTTACCAATCGTTCGCTATATGGCACTTGTATACTATATTATAAAATATGTTGTACCAATTTCAAAATTTATTTTTAGAGATTTTTATTTAATGAACCATGGAGTTATCATTTTATAAATGTAGTAATATATTTATTTATTTTATATGTCAATGGTGAGAACATCCATTTCAATAATCGGGTAAACTTCTGCTCATTCCGTGAACTGGCCTCTTCGCTTGACCATTCCACGAACTGAGAAATATTGCATTAACTCTTGCCCATTTCATGAACTGGAATTTTTTGTACTATCAACTACAAACTGGATTGAAATTAGTTTAAGATATAATATTACACTAACCCAACATAGCGTGACCTAACCTTTCATACTTAACGTGTGAAAAGATAAATTAACCAATATTGTTCTTCAATTGTCCAATTCATGAACAGAGATAAAACTCGTTCAGTTCATGGATTGGGTAGTGACTGGGGCGTCACAGTTCGGTAAAGAGCCAGTTCATGAACTGGCCAGCACAAGCGCTGCACAATTCATGTACTAAGACTATTATTTGCCCAGTTCTTGAAATGTTCAGGAGAAGATGGGAATGGGTAGATGTTTGCCCGAATCATAAGAACTAGACATATTAACGAATGGGGTGTAACATTTACATTTTTAAGAGCAGGATATTAAAAAAAATGTAATATTAGCTCGCATAAATTTGTCAATCAATTTATAAATTTTTTTCTGGTATCTAGTTACTTATCATTGTTCAAGTTTTGTAAAGATTTACACATTTGTTCAAGATCTTTAAGGTCTTTAGATAGAAACACACAAACCCATAGTTGTAACATCATTTTTTATTATTAAATACTAATAGTAAGCATTTTAACTTCATTTTATGTCTTCTAAAATTTTAAATATTGGCATCGATATCACATAAACAGAGGCTTAAGCAACTTTTATACCAAGAGGGAAGTTTATAAGTTTCTATTGAGATTAATTGGCATGCAAATTTGTTTTAAGTTTTCATAAATAAAAGATGTTAATTAAAAATTAACACATTTTAGGATTTCTTAAAAACTATAACTCTCAATTCAAGGTAAATTCGGATGACTCAGGATATTAAGATCATTACTATATTTATGGTTTCAAGGCAGCCATCACAGAGGCTACTAGCACCTTTTGTAAATATAAAATATAATTATAATATTGAATGATTCAAGGCATGCTACACATAGGCTATTAGCACTATTCAAAATTAATATTTGTATACATATTATCGTAACTATCATTATCACTATCATCATTATCTATTATTATTATTATTATTATTATTATTATTATTATTATTATTATTATTATTATTATTATTATTATTATTATTATTATGGATTTCATGTCGTTTATGTTGTCTATGAGAAACTTACGAAATTAAATAATTTTCATTTAATTCTCATTTTCATTTAATTTATATTATCAGCACTCAAATAATCTAGGCTATATAAATACATCCAAGAATATTTCACTAATCAAATTAAGTTTTAGTAGTTTGGGTTAATGTTTTATGATAGTTTATTAAAGTTGTCATGCCAAAAATATATTGTTTTAAAAATGGCTTAAACTTATACCCATTATGACGTTTGTATAAAGTAGATAAATTAACACATGTAGGATAAGTAAACGGTAGTATTTGTTAATACTTGACAGTTTTGATAAAAGGTTGTAAAATACTATTTAAATCAAACACAAACTTATAAATAATAGAGAATAAATATATTGAAAACAATATGGATTATAATTTGAATAAGAATACAGTTTCTATTCAACTGTGAGAAAAGTTAAAACCGGGAAATAGGAATTGAACGCAGGATCATTGATTATGCACACCTGAGTTTGACTTCCGTTTTTAAGTTGTAGTTTTCAGTTTTATTGAATATTATTCATATATCATGACTTTTCCTGAAGATAACATCAGACTGACAGCTTAAGAAGCATTTCTATTAATAAAACTTTTAGTCTATATTTCAATAATAAATGTTGTGATCAAATGCTGTTTTCAAATCTACGAGTTTTCTAACCAATTAATGTAAAATACTTCTACATATATATATATATATGTAGAAGTATTTTACATTAATTGGTTAGAATATATATACATATATATATATATATATATATATTCTGAACAATTCATATCCAATAAATAACACGAAATCTTTTAATATTTTTCACTATGTCAGATTAACATGCAAATAGCTATTGGAAGAAGATTTTTTTTTTAAAATGACCATGGAAAGTAGTTAGCTTAAATTTATTAGTAGAAGATTAGGTGGTTCCAAATAGTATCCTTATTTTTCATTTTTCTTAAAACTAGGAATGTGCTTAATAACTAAGTAAATGCGTATAACCCGAACGGGTAGTAAGACGCGGTGCTAATAATAATAATAATAACTAAGTAAAAAATTGTTGGCTAATATGTTTTTGATCTAACCGTTGTAACTGTTTTAGATTCTCAATTTACTTTGAAATAGATCTGACTTTTTTTTATAAAAAGGTGTGATCGATTGTAAAATATTTTTAAAGGATATTATAACCTAAGGACACGTGGACTAAATATAATGCTAAGCTAGTCTTGGTTGGCGGTAGCAGGGAGGTTTTGGTTCAAATCCATCTCGATGCACGCATGAAAGATTTTTCCTATAAATATTACCATGGTTCTCTTACGTCAATGCAGGTACTGTATATTTCTTATAATTTCAAATAAAACTAATTAATCATTCTTAGAGTGAATGGGAGTCAGTGGAGATAAAACGTAAATAATTTAAAGTATTTCACAGGATTATTGACCAATACATCTAATGCAAGTTAGTTAGTTCTGGTTAGTAGAGATGACAATAATCTCCGTTTAAATTTAACCACGGTGGTTATAGGTTTTATCGACGACTAACATCACGAGTTGTTGTTGGTGCGCTAGTTTTGTAATGCGTCGGGAAATGTAATAAGAGTGGTTTCATAGTGGTTGAGAAGTGGTAGATGGTTCACTACATATGCACGTCTACAAGGATCCTCAAGGCCTAAATGGTACAGTAGAGAAATATACAATTTCTAAGGGCAATACGAATTGTTTTTAAATTCACATTGTAACTTATCACCTGTCCAAAAAATGTACAGTACATTTTTAAACCCTAATTAATAGACGATAAAGGAAAAATATATATAAAATGTAGTGTCATGTTTGTAGAGTGGAGGGTAGGAAACCGTTTAGGAATAATACATTCTCAGTATACCCTGCCAGGATTTGATCCCACAGCACATTATCAACGGAAACTAGACTAAGTGGCTTAGAAACTTATTCCATGGTTCACTCTAGGGCGGGTGAACTAGTAATAATTTGTTTTTGAAAGAGTCAACATTTTTTTGGTAAGACTAATATTGTAAAATAGTGCATGTTTATAGTACGTGTTTGTACTGCACATAACAATTTAAATAGTGTAAATACTTTGAATCAACTTGCTATTATCCTTGATAAATGGCTACAAAAGATTCTAATATTTTCATAAATCCTTTACTAATTATTTTTATTCCCAGTTGCTGTTCCTGTATCAAATTTTCAGAACTTAATATATTATTTGGTTATTTATGATTCAGATGTTCAATTTGTGTTCATTTAGAATATTAATGTGAGTAAAAATTTTAATTTATAGAATCAATGTATACTCAGGCTTATAATTTTCATATTAATCTCAGATTCAATATATTTATTTTCACACTATGTTTGGCCCATGTCTTCGCTCGCATTAAAGTCGGGTGGATAAGCTTCTTTTTTTGTCAGAGAATCATATTAGCTACCAAATACATCATTTCAAACACTTATGATGTGAGGTAAATATTGTATGTATTGACAATACCACACATTAATGGTTATTGATTAACTATAAAAAGGAACCTAAATAAGTTGTTAACATTTTCAGTCCTTTTATGAACTGTATGGGTATGTTGTTTTGCGATAAAAATAAAAATAAAATAATTATTTTCCGTCCTTATATCAAGTTAGCTTTTACTATGTGAATACATCGGCAATGAACACAAAAAAGATATAGGATCTTATGTTTAATAAACCAAACTTAGTAAAATTAATTTAAACACAACACCAAAAAATAATTGAAAACTACCACATTTAAAGTAGCAAATTCAAGCATGTTAATGGTGGTTCCTAAGTCGATGTTGTTGTTGAATAAATAGTTCAAATATAATATCTAAGAAACCAAATATAACTAATTTAGACGACAATCCTTATAATAAATGAAAGAGTACCTACATTCAAGGCGCAAATTTAAGTCCGCTAACAGTGGCTCTCTAATTCAGGAGCATTGTTGCGTTGAAAAATAAGAAATTTTTTGCGGTACTTTTATCTATATTGTCTCTCTTATATGGATGCATTGTTGCAATGAAAAAACAAAATAAATAATTTAATTTTACAATCTAATAAACAAAACCTAACAAATTTAATTTTACAATGTAATAAACAAATCCTGACAAATTAAATTTACACTCAAAACCCCAGACTAAATGAAAAATTACTTAAATTTAAGTTTACCCAATATTACACTAAGTCATACTGTGCTATTTGCTCAGTACCAATAATTAGACAGATTATTATTCGCAGTGCTAACGCACTCAACACATCCAAATAGGGAAAACAACAAAAATAATTCCAAATCCATACGATGAGTACTTTTTGAGTCTACTGGCCACAACAAACAGCTGGATAGACACACACACTATCTAAAAACATGTGGTCTTCTCTTCGCTTATACTTTACAGAGAAATAGAAACTCAACACAAATTTGAATATACAAAAATACCTTAGAATTTTATTATATGTATAAATATAATTATGCTAAGGTTATGAATACTCAACTAAAAACAACTAATTTAATGAATAAGTTATATGACCTAACTTCTTTTAATTTGGGTTTTAAGTGGCCTAAAACTTATTAACATCTACTTTTAAATTAAGATTACAAATTATATTATGAACTAATGGGTCGTTGCGGCGATCTCTGCATATTATTGAACGAAAATGTATTCTAAACTTTTTTGGGAAAAGATCTTTATAGAAAGCATTCCCTCGACTTACTAGCGAATATCTTACTCATCAAAGGCTATACACTTTACATATATCTTTTGGTATATAATTTGAATCATAACGTTTATTTACTCCCCTCGAACCACGAAGAGAACTTTAAAACGACCCCTCTTCCAGCTTGCTATCTATTTGTGGCGCCAAAACACTCAAGTAAAAATTAGTTATTACTTTTAACCAAAGAGAAATATTTTATCCATCCATGTAAAACTATACACATATCCTGGTTTCCATGGTGATGTACACAAATAATGATTGTACAGATAGACTCTTGCGTACACAGAATGAAAAGATCAAAAATTCGCTAGGAAATTTGAGTTTTTGTTTTTCGATACTATTTTTGCCGTCATCCCAGACCCGTAATGTTTAAAATGAGTGGACGTTTGTCAAATCAGTTCAACCAATTTCTCACAATTTCACTTACCGGAAAAGGTCTTATCAAATTATACATAAGAGAAGAGGTAAACATTAAAGGACAAAGAAGAGGAAGGGTAAAATTCAACAATATGTATATACCATCAATTTGTTTGATAAATATACAATCAACTACCTTAATCTTTCTATTTGTTGAACCATACCACTAAATTAAGAATTGAATTTGTATTATTTGTAACCAGAGAGAAATATTTTATCTACATATATACACTCATACACAAAGCAGTGTTTCCATGGTGATGTAAAAAAAAATTAAAAGCTGAAAATTCTCTGAGAAATTCAGCTTTTTGTTAAAAACTACTATTTTCCCCGACATCCTAGATCCCTAACCTTTAAAATGAGAGGTCTTTTGTAGATATTGATTCAGCCATTTCCTAGCAATTTCTATAACCACAAATGGGCTTATCAAATTAGAGTGAGAGAGCGTTAGAGATAGGGTTTAAGAAAGAGAGTGTTTAAGAGAGTGAGTTAAAGATAGAAATTAAGAGTTAGTTTGAGAGAAAGAGTGTTTGAGAAAGAGAGAGTTTGAGAGAGAGTGAGTGAGTTTAAGATAGATGGAGTGAGAGTGAGATAGAGAGTGTTAGAGTGATTTTGATAGAGTTTGAAATAGAAGGAGCTTGAGAAAGAGAGTGTCAGAGAGAGAGAGCGAGCGTTTGTGAGAAAGCGTTCAAGAGATAGAGCGTTTAAGAGAGAGTATAATAAAGATAATATGAGATAAATTGTGTGATAGAGTGTGTATGTGAGGGTCGAGAGTGTGTGATTAAGAGGGATAAAGTGTGAGAGAAAGAATGAGAGATATTATATGAGATAGAGTGTGTTGTAGTGTGTGTGTGTGTGTGTGTGTGTGTGTGAGGGGAGATAGTTTGAGAGAGAGAGTGTGTTTGTGAAACCGTGAGAGAGAGTGTCAGATAGAATGAATGAAGAGAATGTAAAAATATGGATATATACACAAAACATAACGGTTATTTGAAATATCATTCTCCCAAAATTAAGTATCAACATGGAGGCATAACTGAACTTATCGTATTTGTAAGAATGTGAAAAGATAGATGGGGTACACAAAATATTACTTTTAAATAACATATCCTCAAAATTAAGCAGTGAAATGAAAAAATTGCTTAACTTATGGATTTGTATTGTATTATAATTTTCAAAAATTGAGATAAAAAGCCATTATTTGAATAAAATGAACATCAAAACCTATTATTTGAAATACATGAACACCAAAACTCATACCTTAATAGTTAAAATGATTGTTTTTAAATATTATTCAAGATCATTTTATCGTTTTTGGGCTTATAGTACAAACCAAGACATATTTAAACATCATTTTATCATGCGCGAAACTAAACGTATACAATATTTTCACGAACTTAACAACTTAATCTTTTAATTTTGGAATTATGCTTAATATTATTGATTTAAATGTGAATTAACGACAACAACATTCTGATAAAACATAAATGTTTACCCAGTTTAGGCATCTCAATTTAGATGTTTTATTACCAGCATCCAAAGAGAAATATTCGTCCAAAGAGAAAATTTGTGATGTGTTTATACCAACAATAATGATTAAGTTATTATATTTTATCCAACGAGATATATTTTATTTAGTTATTTACAGCCATGCAGCAAATAACGGTTTCCATGGTGACTAAACAATGAATGAAAAACTTAAAATTCGCTGTGAAAATCGGGTTTTCTTGGAATACTACTATTTTTCTCGACATCCTGGACTCCTAATCGTTAAAATGAGAGGTCGTTTGTTAAAATTTGTTCAGTCATTTCCTCGTAATTTCTTTTACCGGAAACGGGCTAGTCAAATTATATATAAGGATTTAATAAAGTCAATCGTACATCCAAAGTTTGGAGCATTTCCTTTTGCTTTTGTCAAATATGAGGAAAATTGCGTTTTATATTCGTTCATAAATTAAACAAAACTAAATACAAGGAATTTTTTTATAGAATAAACTAATAGATTCATTTGGTTCAATCGATAATGTGAAAAAATATATTAGCAGAATGTGAAATAAAGAGTTGAGTTGATCAAAACCAAAATATTCGCTTGCTTTCATATTAGTTTTCCAGCAATTTAATGTGCCAAAGGGACTATCAAATTAAAAAACAATTATATGGTCAAAAATAATTAAGAGTTCTAGGCTTTGCAATAAATCGATGATTTATACATTTAATGTTCGCAAATTTTGGTTACATTGTTCATACATTTAAAATTTCAATGTGTTAGTTATTAAAATCTGTTTAACTTGATCAGATATTAATATGTGAAATGTGTATTCAAAACCTTAATCTTCATAATGACTTAAATCTACACTCAAAAACATAGTTGATAGTGATTAAAATAATTTGAGAAATTTAATTAAACGCATGATTTATATTCTCAATAGATTAAAAGTAAAACTAGTGTATTATTTTAAGTATTTTTTATTCTTAATTTTTTTTGGAAATGTAAATCTTATATTAATGCAAGCTAAGAGGAATATACATCATTTAAATTATATACTAAATTAGTTCTCATAAAAATATTCTATAAAACATTGTGATAATATTTTTCAGTATAATTTATCTATATAATAATAGATTTCGACTGAAATTTATAAATGTTATGTAAAATGGTGCCAATAGAATATACGCTTATCCTTGGAGTTTATCCATAAATACTATTAAGAGTATAAAATTACTGAAACTATATTATTTTGTAGGCCAGAAGTAAATATTTACACACACAAGTATATAGAACTTAAGTGTATACATAATTTATATGCATATAACTTATATGTATACATGTATTTACAGTATATAATTGTATATATTCATTTTTATACATGTAAAAATATATGAATATGTACAGTACATACATAAATGCACATATAAATGTGCATACATATATGTCTGTGTTTATGTATAATCAATTAAAAAATCTATATATTAACGTGGTAGTAGGCTGATTAGGACATTTGGAATAAAATTTTATTCATAAAATACTTTAACACTGTCAAACAGAAGTGAATTAACTCAACATAATTTTGATATGTTTAAGGCTACCTCTTGAGTTATTGATATTTAAAGATATAGGGCCAGTTTCATAGTCAGATTTAGTACGCCTCAAGTGCGGCGCTATACTAAATACAAGACGTCACCTAACTGAAATTGAATGGAATGGGCCAGTTTAATATGTGAAACTGGCCCATTCCATTTTGGTCTAGGTAGGTGTCGTCCTGTATTTAGTATCGACTCGCACTTTAGGCATGCTAAGTTTGACTATGAAACTGGCCCATAGTCTGATTTTGGTAGGAACAACAGTAGAGGTTAGTTACTAAAGTTACTTAATCAATTTTAATATGTTCATTGTTCATACAATAATTCATTATATCTGCAGCTCCCACTGTTTATATATATTATCAATACCTATAGAATAACACAAATAACAAAGTAAAATGTTTTTAATATCAGTCGCAAAGAAATGTGTTTGAATTTTCTCTACTGTTCTTCCAACCAAAATCAGAGTATAATTGCTAAATCTCTTTTTGAGTAATAAATGTTCTTACAGGTAGCTTTATTTAAAATGTTGCTGCAATTTAATTCATTCAAATTCTTAATGACATTATTTTTAATGTGATTAATAATAAATTAAGTTTGCATAGATAAATAATTTCTAGAATTTTGGTCACTAAAGAAAAAGAACAAATCAAGATACAGATGACTACTATACAAAAATAGAAATAAATGGCCTATGCACATACACATAAAGCCACCGATGATACAGCATATACCGATTTTTTTATTTTACTAATTTGTTAGTTTACTTATGTATTTATTCTACTAAACGGAAGTAGTAAATATCATATTTTATTTTAAAATACCCACTTCACTGGTCGAATGGTTGAATATGTC
Organism: Timema bartmani; assembly: GCA_902151455.1. NCBI lineage: Eukaryota > Metazoa > Arthropoda > Insecta > Phasmatodea > Timematidae > Timema > Timema bartmani. Next base: position 34,901 of record CABFWB010000328.1, on the reverse strand, counting down.
AGTCTCGCTATAGACTGAACTACCTTTGACGGAGATATCGGGGTTAGAATCCCATATGGCTGTACTGAGGGTGGTTTGTACTGAATGGTATTCGACTCTAGTTCCATGCAAGTGTGGGTACATTTTCTCTTAAATTAACCTTCCTTATTCCCAACATATTAGCTTTACTACTACATATGTGTATGATAAAAGTGTAGTGTGCTAAAAATCTCAAGATTAATTATGTGTTTATAAATAAGATCCAATTCTGTCTCTAATTAATTCTCAAGTTTTGTTGATGCATTTTTAATTAATGCATCTATTGCTTGCTAATTAATTGTTGCAAAAGCTTGTTTTATGTTCTATTTCAACTGTATAAAATAATTAAATATGTATCTCTGTATAACGTTTTATTTTATAATTTCTAAAATAATCTATCTTTGGTAGTTAAGTTCATCGAATATGATAGATAATTAAAATGGTTCTTTATGATATAGATTTATTTGCAGAAACTCCGGTATAGCATTATAATTGTGATGAGAGCTATATAAGATATGACAGCGTCTTTTGGAACCAGTTTCTTGCACAACAAAATCCTCTCAAATCTTTTCCAAACTATAGGCCTATATATATAATTCACTCTTGATTAATGGTCAATGTTTGAGTAGCCTCATTCTAAAAAAAACTATCATCGATGATGCAATGACTTGAAAAAGTACTGCGAAAGGTCACTTCTCCACTATGTAATGATAGTTAGAAACATCCTCCTGTGAGTGAAAACTCAAAAAACATGCATTATGTGTGTTTATATATAATTAAAGGGTTAAGTGAAATTTATTAGAAAACCATAGGCTTACATTAAATTTCCACTGTCTTAATGAACCACAAACAAATTCCGTCATCGTCTCTTATCTATCTCATGTAACAATAAATTGTATGAATTAGATTTTGTACGAAAAAGTGCTTTTCAGTTTTTGACCACTTACCTCAAGTTTTGTTGATGCATTTTTAAATTAATGCATCCACTGCTTGCTAATTAATTACTGCAAAAGCTTGTTTTATGTTCTATTTCAACTGTAAAAAATAATTAAATATGTATCTCTGTATAACATTTTATTTTATAATTTCTAAAATAATCTATCTTGGGTAGTTAAGTTCATCGAATATGATGGATAATTGTTCAAAAGATATCAAATAACTTACAATGCAGTTTGCTTATAGGGAATATTTGATAGATCGTGCTAGAGACCACTGTGCTATTTTTTTTAATAACGACAAATTATATATGCAATTTCCGTATTAAAATATATTGATTGAATATAAACATTATTTATTCAACTGTCTAATCCAATTGTTTGTTATATCATAGCTAACTCTTTCAAATTGGACCTTACACAACAAGCTAATTATGCATACACCATTATAATCGACACGCACTGTGGCCAATTTAGGAAAAGTCCTTATTCATGCAACCCCATATTTTACGTATCAACATACTTTGTCAAATATTCCTATTGATAAATAATATTCCATGTTCTAATAAGTTATTTAATTAAATAATCTTTATCAAATTTTTTTTATTAATTTGCATTATTTAGTTTACGCTACCCAATTGAGTAACTGGACGATTCTCGTAAGATTGTTAATTGTTGTTATCAAAATACCAAATATATTTGTTTAGCTCAGGGTTTAATGATTAATAATTTATTTTTCAACCCTAAATTTAAAATAAACTTTGATATTATAGAAATGGGAAATGTTTTATATTTTGATATATGAACTATGTTTTTAAGTTCATTGCTCCTCGTAAATACGTATATATTTTCTCTAAACATGTTTCCCTCGTCATTCCTAACCCCCCAGTTGTAATGTTAGTAAAAATAAAAGTAGGTGTGAAAAAGTCTAAGCCTACTATCTAACATCACACAGCAAACCTATTATGAGAAAGAGGTGACCTGGTTGTCTAGGGGTAAGGTGTCAGACTTCTGTGCTGAGGGTCCGGGGTTCAATCCTCGGTCCCGGCACAGATTTATCTGATTGCCAAACCCTTCCTTCACCTCAGACAAGACGTGTATTAATCACAACTTGTGAATGTGAGGAATGCCAGACCTCCACCGTGGTTCGGATCCCACGTTAAACAGTAGGGCCTCCATTTCATCTCACAATCACCCTACCACTACACATTAGCGTAAGTGCGTATAAACCGAACGGGTAGTAAATAAAAAAACTATGTGCTTAACACGACTAGACTAGAGTTAATTAAAGTATCTAAGTATATATCTGGATATTTAAACATATATAAGAATTATGTTCCCAATCATATTCATGTATTTTAAAAATGAGAGCAGCTAAATAGTTGGAATAGTGAAAATATAAGAAAATTTCAAATTATACACATCATATTGTAGGCCCACTAATGGCAATTTGTTTTAACATTAACAAAACTATGTAGATCTATGAATGAAAATTGTTATAATTTATTTTATAATAGTAAGGAAACAATTATTTAGTAAATAATTTAATTATTTTACAATTAGTTCATAAAGCATAATCATACTTTATGATCAATTTGAAACTTAACTTAGCATAGTAATTTAATAGTTTTGCAAAATGTTCCCTTTATAATATAAACTATACCATTCATACCATATAAAAAGCCAATTTTATAATTGTTTATGTTTTACATATAAAACTTTTATGTCAATTTAGGTAGCAGACTATTTTAAAAAATTATTAATTTTAGTATTTGTTATCTTCATTAAAGTTTAAAATATTAGTTCTCATTTAACATATGAATTTGATATCTTTTCTTGGTGTTCTAAGCGATACACCATTATAAAAATACCAGTTTACAGTAGTTTCTTGCCAAATACACACAAAAACACAACAAACAGGTTCTTTCCACAGTGTTCCTCTTTAAAGAGAAACATAACTATTATACAACAAACTTTTAATTTTATCAATGGTTATTTCCACAGTATTCCTTTTTAAAGAGAAATATAGCTATTGTGCTACAAACTTAAATATGTTCAATGGGTATTTCCACATTATTATATTTTAAAGAGAAAAATAACTACTTTTCTACAAACTTAAATTTGGTCAATTTTTTATTCTTTCCAAGTATGTCAAGGGCATATCTAAACTTAAAAAGCACCCATTGTAGTGATTCAAATATTTTATGACTTGAATGAAATAAGAAAATTCTGGGAGATTAATGAGGAGGTAAAGGACAGCGATGGCTGTCTATGTTCACTGACAAAAGGAGTAAAAGGAACGGACACGCTTAAGACATAACACCTAATAATATGACACAGAAAGTATTATTTTTTTACATGGTATATTAGACCGGAAGGAACATAACTTCCGGGCGTGGTCGCCTTTTGTGTATATACCCTGATTTTGGTTGGAGGAACAGTAGAGAAAATCAAAACATATTTCTTTGTGGCCAACATTAATAACATTTTCTTATAGTATTTGTGTTATTTGATAGGTATTGATAATATCTATCAAAAGTAACATCTGTAGATGACATGACTTTATGTGTGAATATATTAACATTGTTTTAGTTAATCTAGTAACTAACTTCTACTGTTCTTCCTACCAAGATCATTCTATTATTTAGCCAATCAAGTGAAACAGTTGCCCAGGGTACACTCTAAGAGATTGTATATACGTCGTACCCGCAATCAGATGATGTGATGATAGTAAGTTATTATGAAGTTTTGGAGTCACTGTGAGTCTTAACCAAACTTAAGCATAATTAACCAAACCCTGGTGACCATTGGGATCACTCCCCTTAAGGGAAAGATAGCCACGATACCAGCCGGGAGTCTAGCCGGGGACCCCTGTTTCATAGCCATGTGCATTGACCACTAAACTATGGGGCCGGTTACTCAAAAGCATTCAAAGTTATTATAAAAGAGGGATATATTCTTATAGATATATTTTCACTTACTAAATATAAATATATCTCTAAGGTAAATGTTGAATTTATAATACCATACTTAAAAAAATGGAGTCCAAATATTATTTCAAAATCTAAAAGAAATTATATTTGTACCTTTATTTCTCATGAAATTTGGATGATACTGCTTTATAAACTTAATATTGAATCATATTGACTTTGTAAACCAAGATAACTTATTTATGGATTAGTATATGAGAAATGCTTGTGGGGACGAGGTTGGTGTACAATTGAACAATGTGAATGTGAGAGTGCAGTTAAATGCATATGATGGCGTATTAATGGCAGAGAATTAAATTGACTTTGCAGAATGCATTATATCTTTTGAATGAGTGTATCTCGGAGGGTAGGTGGATGTAAGTTGACTATTGCAAAGAATGAAGTAGTATCAAAGGAGGGAAAGATTACATTATATAAAATTGTGTTAATGCCAACATTGTTTTGTTGATTTGAAGCGTGGGTTTGTAAGGAGAAACACAAGAGAAAGATTAATACGATTGAGTGAGATATCTAAGAGATTGATGTGGAAAAACTCGCATGGACAAAATCATTAATGAATGAGTGTTAAAGGAGTGCAGTTTAAAAAGGGGGTTCAATAGGTCATTGTGAAAGAAGCGTCTTACGTTGGTTTAGACATGGAGTGTGTATTGAAAGACGAAGCAAATATATTAAGGTAGAGGCTGTGGATCAAAAGCAAAGGGTAGGCAGTATAATATGTGGATAAATATGGTAGATACTGTTTAAAAAAGAGAAATATTATGAGTTTTAAGAATAAAGGAGCATGCATGACATGGTGTATGGATGTTGTTGAAGCGAAGGGATGTGTTTAAAAAGTTTGTGAGGATTGATTAGGTAGGTAGTTGTGGTTTTTTGAGCTGTATGTGAAGTTTCTTGCCTATCTTGTTAGGGGATGGCGTGACTAGGTATGTATTAGGTAGGTAGGATAGAGTCTTCCTAACTAGATATCACATTCATAATAATATTTAGTTGTAGAAATTAACAAATCGCTTGGCGCTATAGACCTGCTATTATTAAAATTTTAATAGGTAGGATATTTCAATATTCATCTGTTTGGAGTGGGATAACATTTTTAAACTGTAAATAAAATTTAGTCCAATTTTGGTAGAAAATATAAAATTCAACGAACATTTAAATAAATAGCAAGAATATACGATTATATATCTATACAAATAAATTTTACGTAGCTCCACAAGGACTTTCTCGTTCTATTGTTTAAAATGGAGATATATAATCAAAACTTGTAATGTATGTCAAACGAAATAATATACACTTGCAAACCCAAGCATAAATCGCGATATATTTATGTAAAACATTTTTTGAGTCCAGGTCTTTAATTTTATAACTTTATTTTTAAAGAATTAATGTCTTCATTTGTATGTTTGGATCGATAAAAGAGATCAATATTGGGTCCACAAGGGTCAACACTCAGTATTAAAATTTCGACTTCCAGTTAAAGTTTTCAACATTTTATTAGGTGTTGCACATCTTAATGTCATCGCATTGCTATTAAATTCCTCATTTATAGAGATAAGGAAATTTCAGCTTCTGTAAAGTACCCTAAAATTCAGTTTTATGGGAATATAAAAATAGCCCATTTATTTATAATCTTAATCAACGCCTAGATATGAATTTTAATCAAAATCGTTGGAGCTGATTTTGAGAAAATATATTTTTTTTCTCTTTATTCCCTTTATTAAACTACTCTTATATTAAGTTTTACCAGACACACAGACAGATGGCATTGCAAAGACCACTTTTTAGAGTTCGGGGAGTCATGAGACGTCTACATCCATCAACATTTCGGGTTTGATTTTTTTTACGTTACCTTTAGTTTTCAAAAATTTTTAAAATATATATATAAATTTGCGTATAGCTTGAAAGTTATTAGTTTTATAAAAATATGCTTTAAATAAAATATTTGTATAATAAATAGATCTACATATCTATATTGATAAGTCATTTCATATCTCAAATAGTTTCAGAGATATAATAAAAATGAAAATTTACGTGTCAGACCGGAGCCCTTAAAGTCATTTTGCCGAAATATTAATAGTAGCAATTTTGTTTGGAATATTTATAAGTATTTTTTAAATTAAATCTAATCAAAATCGTTAAAGCCGATTTTGAGAAAATTAACTTTTTCTCTCTTTGCCCTTCAGTAAATTACCCTTAGTCTTAGGGTTTGATACCCAATTAAAAAAATCCCTCGGGGCAACCCTATGAAAACCCTAGAGACCTAGTTTTAGCCCGATTGGTAAAATAATTTTGGTTCTAGTTGGAGGTACACCCAGACAGACAGACAGACAGACAGACGGAAATTCAAAAACAACTTTTTTGGATTCTGGGGGTCATGAAACGCGGAGATTCATCAAAATCCCGAGTTCAATTTTTTTGACGATCACATTACTTTCTCTACCAGTAAGATAACGTAAAAATCCCTAATCATTTACTAATATTGCTTCGTGTGTTCACTCTAATCATAAAAGTCAGGTTATATAATGTATGGTGTTCATAAAAATATATAAATACTCGAATAATGTTTATAAAATATCTCATCCTAATAAGAAAAATTATCAAATTGATTACAAAATGGGAGGAGGAAAACGTGCTTTTAAAAGTTCGTTTGATATAACCAAGTATTTCGGGAAATGTTTAAAACTGTTTTTGAGGATATTTATAATAATTTTTAACTTTTTTGTACAATCAATGATGTTTAATTATTTATATTTCTCTGCTTATGATCGGTACACAAAACAAATTATTATTTTTTACTTTCTCTCTATCTTACAGGTAGAGAAAGTATGGTGATCGTCAAAAAAATCGAACTCGAGATTTTGATGAATTTTGACGTTTCATGACTTCCTGAATCCGAAAAAGTGGTTTTTGAATGTCTGTCTGTCTGTCTGTCTGTCTGTCTGTCTGTCTGTACCTCCAACTAGAGCCTAAACTATTTTACCGATTGAGCTGAAACTTGATATCTAGGGTTTTCATAGGGTTGCCCCGAGGGGTTTTTGGAATTGGATATCTACCCCTAAAATTAAGGGTAGTTTACTGAAGGGAAAAAAGAGAAAAAGTCGATTTTCTCAAAATCGGCTCTAACGATTTTGATTAAATTTCATTTATGAACATTAATAAATATTCCAAACAAAATGGCTACTCTCAATATTTCGGCAAAATGGCTTTAAGGGCTCCGGTCTGATGCGTAAATTAACATTTTTTATAATAGCTCCGAAACTATTTGAGATATGAAATTACTTAGCATTACAAATATGTATATATATTTATAATACAAATATTTTATTCGAAACATATTTTTATAAAATCAATAATTTTCAATCTATACGCAATTATATATATATTTTTAGCTTTTTGGACATTAAAGCTTAAGTATTGCGATCGTAAAAAAAACTAACCTGAAATGTTGATGGATTTCGACGTCTCATGACCCCCCGAACCCTAAAAAATAGTCTTTGCAATGCCGTCTGTCTGTGTGTCTATTAAAACTTAAAATTAAGGGTAGTTTACTGAAGGGCAAAAAGAGAAAAAGTCGATTTTCTCAAAATCGGCTCTAACGATTTTGATTAAATTTCATTTATGAACATTAATAAATATTCCAAACAAAATGGCTACTCTCAATATTTCGGCAAAATGGCTTTAAGGGCTCCGGTCTGATGCGTAAATTAACATTTTTTATAATAGCTCCGAAACTATTTGAGATATGAAATTACTTAGCATTACAAATATGTATATATATTTATAATACAAATATTTTATTCGAAACATATTTTTATAAAATCAATAATTTTCAATCTATACGCAATTATATATATATTTTTAACTTTTTGGACATTAAAGCTTAAGTATTGCGATCGTAAAAAAAACTAACCTGAAATGTTGATGGATGTCGACGTCTCATGACCCCCCGAACCCTAAAAAATAGTCTTTGCAATGCCGTCTGTCTGTGTGTCTATTAAAACTTAAAATTAAGGGTAGTTTACTGAAGGGCAAAAAGAGAAAAAGTCGATTTTCTCAAAATCGGCTCTAACGATTTTGATTAAATTTCATTTATGAACATTAATAAATATTCCAAACAAAATGGCTACTCTCAATATTTCGGCAAAATGGCTTTAAGGGCTCCGGTCTGATGCGTAAATTAACATTTTTTATAATAGCTCCGAAACTATTTGAGATATGAAATTACTTAGCATTACAAATATGTATATATATTTATAATACAAATATTTTATTCGAAACATATTTTTATAAAATCAATAATTTTCAATCTATACGCAATTATATATATATTTTTAACTTTTTGGACATTAAAGCTTAAGTATTGCGATCGTAAAAAAAACTAACCTGAAATGTTGATGGATGTCGACGTCTCATGACCCCCCGAACCCTAAAAAATAGTCTTTGCAATGCCGTCTGTCTGTGTGTCTATTAAAACTTAAAATTAAGGGTAGTTTACTGAAGGGCAAAAAGAGAAAAAGTCGATTTTCTCAAAATCGGCTCTAACGATTTTGATTAAATTTCATTTATAAACATTAATAAATATTCCAAACAAAATGGCTACCCTCAATATTTCGGCAAAATGGCTTTAAGGGCTCCGGTCTGATGCGTCAATTAACATTTTTTATAATAGCTCCGAAACTATTTGAGATATGAAATTACTTAGCATTACAAATATGTATATATATTTATAATACAGATATTTTATCCGAAACATATTTTTATAAAATCAATAACTTTCAATCTATACGCAATTATATGAATTTTTTTAACTTTTTGGACATTAAAGTTTAAGTATTGCGACCGTAAAAAAAAACTAACCTGAAATGTTGATGGATGTCGACGTCTCATGACCCCCCGAACCCTAAAAAATAGTCTTTGCAATGCCGTCTGTCTGTGTGTCTATAAAAACTTAAAATTAAGGGTAGTTTACTGAAGGGCGAAAAGAGAAAAATTTGGTTTTCTCAAAATCTGCTCAAACGATTTTGATTAAAATTCGTATCTAGGCGTTGATTAAGATTATAAATAAACTGGCTATTTTCATTTTCCTATGAAAATGATTTTTAGGGTACTTTACAGAAGCGTTAATTTCCGTATCTCCACAACTATTTGAGAAACTAAACAACTTATCATTGCAAAATTGTAGGACTATTAGAAATAAAAAACTTTTATTTGACATATATTTTTATAAAAGCAACAGTTTCTGAGATATTTGCAAATATATTAATACAATTTTGTGAGCTTTAGTTGTAAACATATACTACTTAAGTCTTAACGCAATAATTCTCCAATGCCATAGAGTAATTAAATATAAGTATCTAAAAAAGTATGTTATTTTTCCTTAAATCTCTTAGGAGAAATGTTTGCATAGCAATGATCTATCTCCATTTTAGACTCAATAGTCAATATTTACATTTTTTATTGGTCAAAATGTATAAATGAATAATTAAATATCAATGCGATGACTTGAAGATCTGCAACACCTTATAAAATGTTAAAATTTTAACCAGAAATCGAAATTTTAATACGAAGTGTTGACCCTTGTGGAAGACATTAAACTGTTTGAAATGCTCTTAGGTGGACAAAGATGCGCCTCTTTTCTCATTGATTATATATCATTGTATATTATTTTATGCGTGTTCTTATGTGGAGTGGTGATGATACAATGTACATTATTCCGTTCAGAAATCTTACGAGTTTATAGAAAGAGAGAGAAAGTCTGTGCGGTGCGCCGTACCATTTATTTTATTTGGGGATGGAATTTTTTTTGTGAGAAAATAGTAATATTGGAATTATGATATACTGATGGATATGCTCTAAGCTTTATTATTATTATTATTATTTTTATTACAATATAATAGTGGAACTAGCTTGGGTAGAATTAGTGAAAATTTGATTAAATCAAATGTTTAGTAAAATGTAGTTGTGATAATTGATTTAGGCTAGGTGTATTATTGTTGCAATACGTATATATTTATCTAAATAGAAAATGTAAGTATATATAAGCACATATTTTTACTACTCTTATTATGAATACAAAATAATGATGAAATTTACAAAAAGAAAAGCAAAATTTAACTGGTATCTCGATGAATATACCAAAATTAATGTAATAGTTATAGTCATCCTATTCTTTTTGTTTTTAATAAGTCGATTATCAATTAGTATTTGGAGCTTTCGTATAGAAAACTAGCGCTAAAAATCACTAAAATTCATGAAATCTAAAAAAATGGTATATTCATCTAGCGTTTAAATAAATTATTACAAAATTTGATATCTGAATTAAAATATTACCTTCATGTTTTGTTGGGGATGCATACATGAATGTGAAAAGTATATGGATGTGTATTTATTATTCATTTAACCTGATTAAATAATCAAAAACTCTTTATTTCACACTTTTATGTCCGGTAAATTACTTAAAAAAATATAAGTCTCTACACATTTGGAATATTTCATTTTTGTTGTTTGATTATAAATTAATTAGGCATTTTTAAATTACATATACCTCACATAAATTTATGTTATCAATTTATTTAATTATTAGTTTAGTTCCTCATCCCCTACTCATTAGTGTAACTAATACATATGCGTAAAGCATAAAGAGGTAATAAAACGTGATGCTATAAACAAAACAAAAGAAGACGAAGACAGCTACCATCTCTGCAATGCAGTCATATGGGTTGCATAAGCAATCACTTTGTAGGTGTCAGTTTAGTGGCTTAAGAGTTTGGCACATCATAATAGTTATAAACATATTTTAAGATTGAATAATATTTTATATATAAAATAGAGGTCTCTCTCATAGAAATACTAAACTGATTCATTCTATGTCAGCAAATAAAATCATTTTTTAGAGGGCCGGGCCGATAAGCCATTTAGCAGATACTATCGATGCCGGTATTTTGTTGCCGGTAACCAATGCCAATATAGTTATTTTTCATGCAATGTTACAAAAGTGTACAGTAACAATACTAAAATAACAAGAATTATATGATCTTGCTACTTTTTTACTTTTAATGATAGTAGTAGGTTTATTGAATAAAAGTTTAAATTAAAGTTTAAAACGTTAAAGTTGTTTATATATATATTATTGTTAGGCCTACTGCACTATCATATAAATAAGAATGTACATAATTACAAATAGGTTAAAATACACACATGATTACTGAACACGGTTCTTTGGAGCTAGCCCCTAGAATATGCAATATCACAATAATGATACGTTATCTTGGACGTATTCTTTGTTTTTGCTGTGTGAAAACATTACGGTTATTTAAATAAAATATTTTTTAGTTAATTCAGACAACGGAAAATATGGGGGTGTATAAAATATAAATAACTCAAATCCAAAACGAAGATTATTTTAATATAAAGCAAAATGCTGTGGGCACGTGCGGGCCTCGGCTCGTGCTGAAAGATGTGGGTAATATTTCATATTAGGTTAGTATACAGCTTGTATTCAACTTATAGCCATAATATGATGTAGTTTTTATTTTTTTGTAAATTCAAAACAAATAAAATCATACTGGCCCACATAATATCGTTTTTGATAATGTTTAACATTTGTACTTGAGGAAATCTCTAATATATTTATCAAATTTTTCATAATATTAAATAAGCCTTAATGCAAATAAAATTGAGTGGTTTATTTTGGTTAGAGTGTTGGTTTTGCTGTTTATTATAAAATAAAATATCAAACGCGGAATTAAAGAATTTTTGTTTACACTCATGCTACTGTGTTTAAATATTTTTGTTTGAACTATGAATTATAGTTTCATAACTTGAGAATGTAAAATATATCTATAGAGTTTGAATTATCGGCGTAAAATATTGCCATGATAAAAAACCGATCATCCTTGACCGATTGTGCCAATATCATCCGATAAACTGGATTAGTTATCGGCACCAGCGCAATCATAATTCTGTATCATATTGTTTAAACTGTGATATCACTTAAATATTATTTTAAACGTCTAGGGAAATCTTAGAATATATGTATGGAATCAATCTATTAAGTTTAAAATGTATTGAAAAAATTAATAAATAATTTTTTTAATTCGTTTATTAATTTCGAAATATTATTTTTATATATTACGCATATTTATTAAAATAGTGTTTGTTCAATAAAGTGACTCTTTCTTTAAAGCTAGTTAAGCATTAAGGATGTGATTAACATTTAAAGTTTTTAGTTTTAATTGTTTATACTAAAGTTCAAAATATGACTTCCTAATCTACTTCAAAAAACAACAGGGCCCACTTCGTTGTCAAAATGGTATAAGGTGTCACTTTATTTTTAGACTAGAATTCCGATGACAGGAAATCGAAATTTCAATCTTGGTCTGGTGACCTGAGGATGGTTTCCCAAAATTGTTTTTACTCTTCCTCCAAGCACATCTGGGTACACTTCCTCTAGATTTAGCCTTCTTCATCCCTAAAACTATTAGTGTTATTAGTACATAAGCGTATAGCTTGAATGGGAAGTAAAACACAGTGCTAAAAAAATACGGGAGGGACGACCCTCATAATTAAATCAAAATTCAGATATATTATTTTATAAATGCAATAAGTAAATTTTCTTCCAAATAGTTAAAAAATCACATTTTAAATTTAAAATATGTCAAAGGAACATTATTTTAGTAAATTATTTACAAAAATTTATTTGTACTGATTATTTATATTTATTTGATGAACGTGAAATGATCAATATATAAATTCTAACTTTTAAAGGGCATATTATATTAAAAAGGGATCAACCATCACATAAAGTATGTATTAAAGAATGGCCTGAAAAATAATAAATATTAATAAACATGTACACTTCACTTTGAAATGTAAGACATTAATCTAATATGATAATTTCACTCCTAAATCTAATTAGATTCTTTAATAAACAAAGGGCGCCATCTTTTTCATATTAAAAATAAATTTATGCTTTTACTAAAATATTTTTATTAGTAATGGTATTACATCAAAGCATTTCTTAGTATTATAAACTATTTAAAAAATCGTTTTCAAATATATTAAATTAGCTCATGTCACACCCCTTTATTTAAAATAAAGACACACAATAATATATATTTATTCAAATATATAGACAGCCTGGGAATTTAAAGTTCACATTTTGTTAATTTTGGAAAAATTTGGGTGTTTTGTACCAAAATTGTTTTAATCTTTATATTAGTATAGACAGCTTGGGAATTTAAAGTTCACATTTTGTTAATTTCAGAAAATTTGGGTATTTTATACAAAAATTGTTTTAATTTTTATATTAGTATATATAAGTCTCCATTATACTGGATGCTAAATAAGGTTTGATTCTTATCCTCTCTGTCAAAGTAGTATCAAACACATTCTTAGATAATGAATTTTATAGGTTGTCCATTTACGCCTACATACAGGCTATATTAATTTATCACGTTAGTTTGGCTATAATAAAAATATTGGAGGTAAGATGAATTTTATATTGAACATTTTATTATCAAATTATGTAGAAATTATATTTACTAAACCACAATATCATCATAAAAGATTCACAAATTTATTCATAATAGTACTGGAGTTATCCTAAAATTGCTAAAACAATACGAAAAATTTTCATTGGTCCCATTAAACTATATTTAAATAAATGTTTTCTGAATTATATAAATTGAATTTATACTCATATATCTGTATAGTATATATTTTACAATTCTACGACAAAGTATTTGACATAGAATAGGTGGTTGAGGTAGCCAAAAATAGTTATTGAGCTTTAGTTATCTAGAAAATCGTATAAAGAATTGACTGTAGGTAGTACAGTACATACTAAAAATTATTATTATTAGCACCGCGTCTTACTAACCGTTCAGGTTGTATGCACTTACGCTAATGTGCAATGGTAGGGTGATTGTGAGATGAAATGGAGGACCTACAGTTTAACGTGGAATCCGAACCACGGTGGAGCCCTGGCATTCCTCACATTCACAAGTTGTGATTAATACACATCTTGTCAGAGGTGAAGGAAGCATACTAAAAATCCTCTGATTTAGTTGAAAAATAAATTCTTGCGTACGACGACTACATCTACACGAGCTATCCCAAATAAAAAAAATATTTAACACGTACAGATTGAAAAAGCATTGTTATTGTCAAATTAATTGAACTCGAGATTTTGATGAATTTCGACCCCTGAATCTGAGAAAGTGATTTTTGAATTTCCGTCTCTCTGTATGTCCGTTTCTTTTTACCTCAGAGTAGAGCCTAAATTACTTTATAAATTGGGCTAAAACTTGGTATTGAAGATTTTCATTGGGTTACCCCGAAAGATTTTAGGAATTGGATATCCAACCTTTAAGGATAGTTTCCTGCAGGGTGAAAAGAGAAAAATAGATTTGTATCAAAATCGGCTCTAATGATATTGATTAAATTTCATTTCTAAGTATTTATTAATACTACAAGTTAAATTGCTACTCTCAATTTTTCGTCGAAATGACTTTAAGGGTTTTGGTCTGATGAAAAAAATTCTAATTTGTAATTATATCTCCGTAATTGTTTGAGATATGAAATTACTTGTCATTGCAAATATGTAGGTCTATTTATAATAAAAATCTTTTATGTGAAACATATATTTTAAAAACCAATAATTTTCAAGATACACGAAAATATATATATTAACTTTTCAAACACTAAAGGTAAAGCACTGCAACCGTAAAATAAAATCTAACAGAAGATGTTGATGGATGTTGACGTTTCATGACCTCCCGAATCCTAAAATGTGGTTTTTGCAATGCCATTTTCCTGTGTGTCTGCTTAATCCAAAATTAAATAGTTGTTTAATAAAGGGCGAAAAGAGAAAAACAAATTTTATCACAATCTGCTCTAACGATTTTGATTAAAATTCGTATCCAGGCGTTGATTAAGATAATAAATAACATGGCTAATTTCATTTTCCCATGAAAATGAATTTTAGGGTACTTTACAGAATAGGAAATTTCCGTAACTCTTCAATTATTTAAGATGATAAATAATCTATCAATGCAAACTGTAGTACTATTAAAAATAGAAAAAAACTTTTATTTGAAATATATCTTTATAAAAACAATAGTTTCAGGGATATTGGATTTTAATAAAATGCTGTAAGCTTTAGTTGTACAGATACTCTACTTAAGTTTTAATGCAATAATTCTCTTATGCCATGGAGTAAGTAAATAAGTAATTCTCTCAAAAATTGATGTTATTTTTCCTTTACCCTCTTAGATGAAATGTTTGTACAGTAATGATCTATCCCTATCATGTTAGACTCAATAGTCTATATCTACCTGCTTTATTAGCCTGAGTTTATAAATGAGGAATTTATTAGCAATGTGAATAGATTAATATGTTTAACCCTCATTAAAATTGTCAAATTTTTTTACCGGAAGTCAAAATTTAATACAAAATTTGAGATCCTTGTGAACCCAATATCGATCTTTTTCATTAGTCTAAATAAACAAAAGAGGACTTTAATTCCTTAAACATAAAATTATAAAGTTTAAAACCCGGAGTCAAATAAGTTATATATAAGTAGAGCACAATGTTTGCTAGGGTTTGCTGGAGTATATTATTTCATTTCCCATATATTATGTGTTTTGAGTAGTTATCTTCATTTTTAAACATGGAGTAAGAAAGTCCGTGCGGAATTCCATACCATTTATTTTTATATGGCTTTAGTTATTTCTATAGATTAGATAATTCTCTAAATTTAAAATTTAATAATAGTTGATATGATATTTATATTCCAAACAATAAACAAATTGATTGAATTGTAGCATAATTCAAAATATTTTCAAACTAATATAAGATTATTCCCACCTTGCGATACATCATGCATTATTTCTTTTGATATTTTTATTTTAAATAAAACCTAAGTGAAGTCTTAGCACTTTAATTTATATTAATAATGTGTTTTATAACCTTACAAATGTAGTGAGTTTAAACCATCTGTTAAAACACTATGGGCAGCCAAGTCTACTATAATGCAAAGATGGTTTCTGGTTGATGTAGAAAAAGTTTATATATTGAAAGAGAAAATAATTTCTAAAAGGCCAATTCTTTAATTTAACATAATATTCAGAATATAGAAATTAATATAAGATTATAGAGAATAATATTTAATACTGTGCTATTCCTCTAAGACTCAAACCCCTCCTTTTAAGTCATATTTATTTGTATCAATATTTATATACGTTTAATTAAGCAATTTATTAGCTATTGACTATTTAAATCCATCCTAGAATTTATTTTACAAAAAAAAATATCATGGTGCTCTTAATATATATTTAATTTTCCTTTAATTACAAATAGTGTTTAGTTGTAGCCGATTTTATATGTATAGAACAATAATTTCAATATAATTTAATATATTATGTCTACATCTGTTTTAAAGCTACTGTAGTTTATGGAATATAGCCAAACTTCTAACACACATTTACACACAACACGAGACAAGAAGGATAAGATTTGTGTAACTTGTATTGATTGTCAGCAGTCCTAAACTTATATCAAAACAACACTTTTTTTAGGTTAGTTACATTGATACAATGCTATTACCTTGTTTACAGAAATTTTCAGTATCACTGGTGTGTGTAGGATGACGTAATATAAATAACGACTCTAATAGGTCTGTAGCTAGAGAATTGGCATTTATTTTTGAAAAACTTTGGTTTTATTTCCGTATCCAAGAAGCTAATTTTAATATTTTGTTTTGTATTATACATGCTATGGCAAGATAATGAATTTTTATATTTATTGAAAAACTAGAATAGTGAAATATTCAACAATAATAACTTTATTAAATGAAGTAAGTTATAAAGAAGTAAGCATACTACAAATTATTTTATTAATCTAATTAATATTTAGATATGATAGTATTCACCATTTCAAATAGCCATTTATTAGGAATGGATTCAAACATAAAGATTAGGCATAAAATGTTCTAAGGGAGTAATATTAAAATAATATCTTAAATTTCCTCGTGTGTCATCTCATTTAGTAGGCCATGTGATTTTCTTTTGGGACACCATTTGAAATACCATATATAAGAAAAGAAAACAAAAGCGATATAAATTTTCAAGCTTTCAAATCATGCTTTAATTTGAAAATAGTGCTAACACAAATATAAAAATATCCTTTTAGGCGTTATAGTTATGTGTAAAAAAAGAAAATTATAATATAGATTTGGCATGACGTTTTATAAGATTGATGGGTTTATGAAAAATATCATGCATCTTAAAATATCTTAAAATAGCAATGTTTTTGTGAAGAACATTTTTCAATGTTTAGTAGGGTCTGTAAATATTAGATAAACTATACGTAAAGTTAGTTAAGAGTACCCTAAATCAGGATAGTTGGAGAGTATTATGTGACTTTTTAAATAAATAGATTTATTTGGTGAAAATAATACAATTAATTCCTAAGTGATGTACAGTAATGAAAGAACATCAATAGACTTTGATGAAAATGGCTCAAATTATTAAAATATCAATATAAATTCCAACTGTTTAATATATTCATGTACAAGTATTCATATAAACTAATTACAGAACAAAATGTCTAAAATGTATTGAAATAACAAACTAAAACAAATAAGAACGTTTTAAACTAATTCTCTGGCCTTTAGGATCTCAAAAGTTCATAGCCTTCAGAAATTAAGCTCATCATTCATTGATATCCTGAAACACCTTCATCCAATTCCTTCCCAGGCATAACACCTCCTTCAAATACATTTTAACATTAAGTAGGAAAGCTTCTAGAATTAATTATTTATATGGTTCACAATAGTTAACAAATAATCTTGAAGAGTATATTCATATATTTCTCTACAATTCTTTTTTAGGTAGGAATTTAAAATGTAAACATATATATATTTATAATGGATTGTCAAACAAAGGATCGAATTTAATTAAAGTAGGAGACAATTTTATGGTGATACATTTTTGGCAATCTTCAATATCTCTTACTGCTCTTATTTTCAATCAACCAACGAATAATTTGTATTTTCTTGTAGTCTAGGCGTAAACGTAAGTCTATGTTTTAAAGTAAATACTTCAAATTAAATAATCCAATTAAATCTAAATTATGAATAAATTATCAATGGTTTATCTTATAGAGCTATGAATAGATGTAAAAATGAACTCATCAAAACATGTTTCATAAATCTGCGAATAAATAATTTTAATATTATAACCATTTAAAATTACTTAAGGATATATATTTACTAATTATAGACGTTTATTCAAACATTATAATTAATATATTCTATTCACTTACTAGAATAAAAATTTTAGGATGATTACTCTAGCCACTGTCATAACATTTTATGTTTCACTAACTATAGAATATACTTGATATTAAAATTATTATTATTTTTCCCAGCACACAATAAGATCACAGTAGTAAATTTATATTCGGGTGAATAAATTTAAACTGGAAAGCTACTAGAGCTGAATGTAGTTTTGGTAGCGCATTTGTATTTCTTTTGAATAACAATATATGTTTTTAAAAAAACGTGTTTCTTATTATGTAAGTAAACCTTTTTTCACGTTTTTTGAATAGGCAGTAAGATTTAAGGTGAGCATGAAATATTTGTAAAACTCTGTTTTAAAAGAGAAGCTAATAATTAACTTATTTACTATAGAACACATGATATGTCTAGTAATATAAATCATAATTCAATAAAGGTAATTGAAATATCACCAAAACTCCTTCAATCAATTAAAATGTACTGTAATACAGGGAGCTCCTTAATCTAAGATTGGAATAAGAATAGAATTCAAAACAAATTATCAACTTTGTAAATATGCATGTACTATTAACTAGATTTAAATTGATTACTGGTGGTACATTATGGTTCAAAGTGGTTATAATATTGGTGATGGTTCTCGTTTTTTATTTACTTCTAATTTAGGGTCTTAGGGCCTGTTTCATAGTCAGATCGAGTATGCCTAAAGTGTGGCGATTTACTAAATGCATGACAACACCTACCTGTATCAAAATGGAATGGGCCAGTTTTATATGTGAGACTGACCTTTCCATTCTTATTTAGATGTCGTCATGTATTTATTTAGTGTGTCCCACTTTAGACATACTCAATCTGACGATGAAACTGGCCCGTAGATAGCGACAGAATCTTTAATAAATAAATTCAAAATGTCCTATAAACACTTTGCTTTTGGTCTAGTTGAGATATTTTGTAGTTTTATATTTAAATATTACTGGTAAGAGCTGGATGTGTAAATATTAGAAATAATCACCCTGATTTTTCAAAAGTGGTCATCATTATATCTATATTTTTAAATTACGTTTCATTCTTTCCACTTATCTTGTAAGTTTAGTTCAAATGTGTAATTTGTAGTGATTATTATTTTTATTTAATCTAATTATCGGCTAAGAAAGATGTAAGAACACGTAGTAAATTTCAAATCACGAATTCTCTGGGATATCGCATTGGCTATTCTAACAAGTATTTATATACATATTATATAGATGAATAATTAATCTTAATACATATATTCCCATTCACACCTGCTTTTCATTAGGAGAGATGATATTCTTAAATACTCTTACATTCAAGCACACCCAATATCACTTATGCTAATGGATAAAGTTATTATTGAGATAGTTTCTTATTACTTTTAGGCTGAGTCACTAATTAAAATTTGTTTGTTATTATTTTTAATTTGGAAGTTTTTTATATAATAATATTTGGGTTTTCCTGTTTTATGATGTTTAAAATGTAATATTTATTAAGGGTATTACATTTTAAGTTTGTGTGTTTATTTAGTTTTATTCTCCCACAACAATAATTAAATGATCTAAGCTCTAAGGAGTCACTGATTCATTATATTAGATTGTTGATGATGTTAAGATCTAGGCTTGATTCCCGGTTTGGTATTCTGAGTTGAAAAATATAAGCTTGTATCACAATGAAATGTATAAACTTGGTTAATTTCTTAATCTTTTAAATACACAGGGTAAAACATAATAAGGTATTAGCTGATGGTTCTAATAAATTAGGACTAGGCCTTTTATAACTTGCTCATTTACATTTAGCAAGTAATTTTAAAAACTTAATTTTACTATCGAAATAAACTATGTGTTCATACTACTCAAATAGGACAAGCTATGATTATTTTTCACAATGTCACACCACGAAGTAATGTATGAAATTAATTATAATCAAATATATATCCTACCATTTTTACTTTCTCTCTATCTTACAGGTAGAGAAAGTATTTTGATCGTCAAAAAAATCGAACTCGAGATTTTGATGAATTTTGACGTTTCATGACTTCCTGAATCCGAAAAAGTGGTTTTTGAATGTCTGTCTGTCTGTCTGTCTGTCTGTCTGTCTGTCTGTACCTCCAACTAGAGCCTAAACTATTTTACCGATTGAGCTGAAACTTGATATCTAGGGTTTTCATAGGGTTGCCCCGAGGGGTTTTTGGAATTGGATATCTACCCCTAAAATTAAGGGTAGTTTACTGAAGGGAAAAAAGAGAAAAAGTCGATTTTCTCAAAATCGGCTCTAACGATTTTGATTAAATTTCATTTATGAACATTAATAAATATTCCAAACAAAATGGCTACTCTCAATATTTCGGCAAAATGGCTTTAAGGGCTCCGGTCTGATGCGTAAATTAACATTTTTTATAATAGCTCCGAAACTATTTGAGATATGAAATTACTTAGCATTACAAATATGTATATATATTTATAATACAAATATTTTATTCGAAACATATTTTTATAAAATCAATAATTTTCAATCTATACGCAATTATATATATATTTTTAGCTTTTTGGACATTAAAGCTTAAGTATTGCGATCGTAAAAAAAACTAACCTGAAATGTTGATGGATTTCGACGTCTCATGACCCCCCGAACCCTAAAAAATAGTCTTTGCAATGCCGTCTGTCTGTGTGTCTATTAAAACTTAAAATTAAGGGTAGTTTACTGAAGGGCAAAAAGAGAAAAAGTCGATTTTCTCAAAATCGGCTCTAACGATTTTGATTAAATTTCATTTATGAACATTAATAAATATTCCAAACAAAATGGCTACTCTCAATATTTCGGCAAAATGGCTTTAAGGGCTCCGGTCTGATGCGTAAATTAACATTTTTTATAATAGCTCCGAAACTATTTGAGATATGAAATTACTTAGCATTACAAATATGTATATATATTTATAATACAAATATTTTATTCGAAACATATTTTTATAAAATCAATAATTTTCAATCTATACGCAATTATATATATATTTTTAACTTTTTGGACATTAAAGCTTAAGTATTGCGATCGTAAAAAAAACTAACCTGAAATGTTGATGGATGTCGACGTCTCATGACCCCCCGAACCCTAAAAAATAGTCTTTGCAATGCCGTCTGTCTGTGTGTCTATTAAAACTTAAAATTAAGGGTAGTTTACTGAAGGGCAAAAAGAGAAAAAGTCGATTTTCTCAAAATCGGCTCTAACGATTTTGATTAAATTTCATTTATGAACATTAATAAATATTCCAAACAAAATGGCTACTCTCAATATTTCGGCAAAATGGCTTTAAGGGCTCCGGTCTGATGCGTAAATTAACATTTTTTATAATAGCTCCGAAACTATTTGAGATATGAAATTACTTAGCATTACAAATATGTATATATATTTATAATACAAATATTTTATTCGAAACATATTTTTATAAAATCAATAATTTTCAATCTATACGCAATTATATATATATTTTTAGCTTTTTGGACATTAAAGCTTAAGTATTGCGATCGTAAAAAAAACTAACCTGAAATGTTGATGGATGTCGACGTCTCATGACCCCCCGAACCCTAAAAAATAGTCTTTGCAATGCCGTCTGTCTGTGTGTCTATTAAAACTTAAAATTAAGGGTAGTTTACTGAAGGGCAAAAAGAGAAAAAGTCGATTTTCTCAAAATCGGCTCTAACGATTTTGATTAAATTTCATTTATAAACATTAATAAATATTCCAAACAAAATGGCTACCCTCAATATTTCGGCAAAATGGCTTTAAGGGCTCCGGTCTGATGCGTCAATTAACATTTTTTATAATAGCTCCGAAACTATTTGAGATATGAAATTACTTAGCATTACAAATATGTATATATATTTATAATACAGATATTTTATCCGAAACATATTTTTATAAAATCAATAACTTTCAATCTATACGCAATTATATGAATTTTTTTAACTTTTTGGACATTAAAGTTTAAGTATTGCGACCGTAAAAAAAAACTAACCTGAAATGTTGATGGATGTCGACGTCTCATGACCCCCCGAACCCTAAAAAATAGTCTTTGCAATGCCGTCTGTCTGTGTGTCTATAAAAACTTAAAATTAAGGGTAGTTTACTGAAGGGCGAAAAGAGAAAAATTTGGTTTTCTCAAAATCTGCTCAAACGATTTTGATTAAAATTCGTATCTAGGCGTTGATTAAGATTATAAATAAACTGGCTATTTTCATTTTCCTATGAAAATGATTTTTAGGGTACTTTACAGAAGCGTTAATTTCCGTATCTCCACAACTATTTGAGAAACTAAACAACTTATCATTGCAAAATTGTAGGACTATTAGAAATAAAAAACTTTTATTTGACATATATTTTTATAAAAGCAACAGTTTCTGAGATATTTGCAAATATATTAATACAATTTTGTGAGCTTTAGTTGTAAACATATACTACTTAAGTCTTAACGCAATAATTCTCCAATGCCATAGAGTAATTAAATATAAGTATCTAAAAAAGTATGTTATTTTTCCTTAAAGCTCTTAGGAGAAATGTTTGCATAGCAATGATCTATCTCCATTTTAGACTCAATAGTCAATATTTACATTTTTTATTGGTCAAAATGTATAAATGAATAATTAAATATCAATGCGATGACTTGAAGATCTGCAACACCTTATAAAATGTTAAAATTTTAACCAGAAATCGAAATTTTAATACGAAGTGTTGACCCTTGTGGAAGACATTAAACTGTTTGAAATGCTCTTAGGTGGACAAAGATGCGCCTCTTTTCTCATTGATTCTATATCATTGTATATTATTTTATGCGTGTTCTTATGTGGAGTGGTGATGATACAATGTACATTATTCCGTTCAGAAATCTTACGAGTTTATAGAAAGAGAGAGAAAGTCTGTGCGGTGCGCCGTACCATTTATTTATTTCATTGAGAGTAATCTAAGAATATATATAAATTCTTAGTTGGCCTCTGCACATATGTTGACCATGGAAATAATTAATAAACTATTGGTTAACTAAATGAAAAAGTGGAATTTTGTCAAATCCATAATTTTGAATTATATTTAGGATACATATTAAAAGTTTTTATATTTAGAGCTATGTCAAACAAATAACAAAAAAACTCATGCCATTGAAATATCTTAAAATAAAGCCAGAATTAGTTACAATTTTATAAAACCTTCTAAATTAAAGTATTAGTAAGGAGCATCCAAATATATTATAAGGAATTATTATACTAATGGAGGCAAGTGTGGAGTGGAATAATTTAATTACTTAACCGATACTTAAGTGAATTAGTTTTATAAACTATTATATCTGTATTTAAAGTGATAATTTTTTCAATTAAAGCCAGCAAATTTAGCGAAAATTAAAACAAATTAGAAGAGCAAATAGGATTTTAAAAATTGTTCAGATGGAGGGTAACTTGATTATATTTGTGTCATAAGAAATCCCAGCCTCTGTGTGTCATGTGAGATGACGCAATAAGAAATCACACATTAAATTTATAATATTATTATAGTAAGTTAATTAGTGACTTAATAAACATAAAAAATGTAAAACATAAATAATTATACTATATATGTATATATGATGCTATTTAATTAGGAATGAATGTTAATTTGTAATCAAACTAGATCCTGTTTTTAATTATATTTTTCAAAATAAATAAAAAAATATATCTATACAAAGATATTAAATTATTGTTTTCAAATTACTTATTTTGGTAAACCTAATATTGTAATCGCTTTCATAGTTCTTATCTAGAATGGGGAAAATATCTCACTGAATGACCTAGGGATGGACAAGATTTATTGAATATAGCTAAAACTTGTTAGTGACTGATAAAAATAACATTAAATTACATATGTTTTGAATACGAATAACTATTTTGTTATTATTTAATAATTACAATTGTCAATTTTTATTTTATTTAAAAGATGTTTGTATGGTTAAATACTTTCTGTAGTCTAGATATAAAATTTTCATCTAAATACAATTCATATGATGGTTCTATATTTTTATTGAAATGATCTTTGTAAATAATAGAATATATTTAACTATAATTGTGTCTAGTTGCCTTTGGTTTTTATTAGTACATGTAATTGTAAAAAAAATGTATTTAAACACGAGGTGTATACCTTAAAAATTTCAGGAGTAATTGAACAATAATTGAATATCAAATCCTTAATTTTATTGGAATAGTTTTATGTTTTATTGGTAAAATCACTGAAAAAATGAATGTTGAAATATATTTCATTAAATTTAAAACATGGTATTAATAATTATAAACTCACCTTTATTATTTTAGTTCTTTTAACAACAATCTTGAAAATGTTGAGACTACATTATAAATGTTTTTAAAAATAAATTTAACAATGCAACAAAGTAATAAATATTTCAGATCAAATTTTGGTTATGATAATAATTATTTTTACAGCGATATAATTGTGTAGATAGTTTGTATAATTGTGTATCTTTACGTGTTATGGTCTAATATATCTTGATATCATAAATATATATTAATTAATCTAGACCATTAAGGATGAGAAAGGGTACATTTATAGGAGATATATACCTACGCTTTTGCGTGAGGATTGACTGGGAAACCATTTAAGGAAAATACACCCTTATTTCATACGTAGAAATTTCCGATCTCAACCTCCTTCTTGCCACAGGCTTTATACAGGTTGTTTCTCTCGCTATTGGCCCCTAAATTTACCTTATAGCTTTCAAACTTATGGACATATTTGGTGTCAGAGAATCACTCAGGGGCCGAGAGCGAGTGAAGCATCCTTTATTAGACTACGTGTCCACAGGCATATATGTGTGTACTAAAAAAAGTAATTATTACATTTTAAAAATATTTTCTCTAGCTCACTATCAAACTGAGCAATACCACACCATTTTGTACATCATATCCTTTTCTACTTTATCTAATCCTTTGCAATGGTATGTAATTGAAATTTATGGTGAGGGATTTAAAAAATATAATTTAATAATTTTTATTACTGCCAAATAGGGTAAAATTAATATAAGTACACAAAATAACCAAATTAAACATAATATGAAATTAAATTTAAAAAATTTGAAAGTATCATCAATAAATAGTTTTAGATAAGATCTTTGCCCACTTAGGAAATAGTTGTGATTCCAAATTTTGATTGAGCTCAAACCTACAAGATCTCAAGTCGTTTGTTCACTGACTTAAAGAAGTTTCTAGCTAAAGGAAAGTATAGTACTCATACATTTAAATTCCTAAATCTTTAAATAAATCATATAATTAACTATTTTGTTTACACATTTAAAGCGAATTTCTTACTAGACAGCATATTAAAAATATTGCATTGAACAAACAAATAACCGTTTCGGTGTTTGAAGGCTCTAGGTTGTCACGCTCGCAATATAATGGACTGCCAATAATGAGTATATCAGAGTTCGAATCCCAGTCAGCTAAACTGAGAATGATTTATCAAATGGTTTTCCACTATTTCTCTATGTAAATAAGGATATATTTCCTCTTAAACTAAACGTGACTCATCCCTCCATATTATCGTAGTTTATACGAAAACATATATAGCTATCATCATCATAAAAAACAGTTTCCAGATTATGGCCGAGTCAGTTAAGTAAAATGCCTCCATCTTCCTCTTTCCTCCCACAGAATGTGTGTAAATCAGAGGACCAGAATAGAATCAATTACTTATAATTCTATAAATAGACATAAATATATATTTGTATATGTATATATAATTGTATATACTTATATAATCATATAACTATTTATATGTATTATAATATTATCTATAGAAACATTTATAAATATATGTTCATACATATTTATAGATATATTAAAAATATATATTTATATATACAGATAAATTAATATATAGATATGTATACATCGGGGCCTACACACATATAAATATACACACACACAAGTTTATGTTATATATACACATATAGAGATATATATGTAGGTCCGAATAAAATAGAAAATTAACCAAATGTGTAAGAAAATATTATAATCCAAACTCTTAAAAAAATATATTAACTACCCTATTTTATTCTAATAATTATTTTGTTATCACTTTCATCTGTAGTGCAATATACAATAAAGTACTTAGGAGTTAAATGTCATCATATAATTAAGATAGTAGTACAATTCATTTATCGCATTTAATTATAATTCATACAATATGTTAAAACTATGGCTGCTTCAAGGATATTGTCTAGGAAAGCCAGGTTTTAAGCTTCTGTATTAGTAAATGTTCACTCTCTTTTAAGATCCGTTTGAGCACCCACAAATACAATAATGTAGTTATCCGCATAGGTAACCACATGGTCTAAGTCGTCACTCGCAATAGACCTTGCATGCAACGGAAACCACCCACTAGAAGTTTTTAATTTAATTATATCTTCATAAATAATGATCGAACAAATGAACCTCCTACTGCAATTTTCACGCTAATTCCATCTTTTATTATTCTTTAATCACTGTTATTTATTTATTTAACACCACGTCTTACTACCCGTTCGGCTTGTACGTTTAAGTACTAATTACGCTAGTGGGTTAGGAATTGGTAAGGTTGAATTTAGAGGACGTGAGCCCACATTTGCGTGGAGGTAGGGGGGGAAACAATTTAGGAAAACCACCCCCAGCTGACCCGAAAATGATTTGAACCTCAATATCCCCGTGCTTGAGGGTTTAGCTCAAGTCAAAACTAGCGCGTTAGCTAACTATGCCACTTAGGAGGGTTTTATTCACTGTTATATTGAATACATAGCCATATATATATATATCTAAATAGTAGTTTAAATTTGAACTTGTTTAATGCGTATAGTTATGTTCTAGAACATATATGTCGACTATTGTTACACATAAAATTCAATTTTGAACAGGTTACAACCCATCTAATGTTGACTACAAAATTAGTTTTGATCGACACAAAATCATTTTGTAGTCCCCGTTTTTATTTTGTAACCTGTAAAAAACTTTTTTTTTTAGGCTTTAAATATGCCATACAATTGATCATAGGACATAAAATAGATTTTATAGAAACATTACAACTTATTATTTTAAAATTAAATTCCTCAAATATATAAAAACAATTTATGTAGTACCTCAAAAACCAAATTTGTCTTAGTTTTTAAAGTATTTAATTACTTACATTTATTCCTAAGTTTTGTAGATATATATAAAATGTGAACTATGCTATGGCAAGAAAGCTAGAAAACTAATTTATCTAGGTTATATTCCAAGCATGTATAGATTCACTAGTAACATAATATGAAGCTGGTACATTTGAAAATTTTCCCCTCTATCAACTGTAAGGTAGGAAAAAAAAAATATATATCTTGCCTATGCATAGATTCAAACCGTGTCCCTTTGAAACGGAACAACCAGTTTATTGTGAAATAAGCATCTTTTCACGTTTGTAAACCCTATTTCTAAATCTTTGAAAAAAAATTGATGTCTATAAATACATTTATGTAGATATTCTATCATAGCCAGGAGGTCATGAGTTCTTACCCCATGTTTTAAATTCTGCAAGTTTTCTATTCAGATGGAAATGAAAGGTAGTAACCGGTTTTAGAATAGAGAGAGGGTGAAATATACGATCTTGATAAGTATTATTTTTCTTTTTTTTTCTGGAGTTGATGATGCTAAGCCAACACGTGTAGTGTTACATAGCTAGAGCTCACTGGTGCTTGTCTTTATACAGAGAAAATGGTTTTATCGTTTAAAGCAGTTACTTAAATAAATTACATGTGCTATCAACAATTAAATAATCTTTAAAAGTAGTTCTTATGAATAGTAGGATTTTAGTACTATAAATTTTTAGGATATGAGGGCATATTTTTTATGTGGTGATTTTAAAAAAGCTTTACCATTTACAGTTTTAAATATTTATTAAATAATAAACACACTTTAATGTGATATCATTTAACCTTATATGACTTGAATAATTTTCCCATCTTAGTGAATTCGAATGGTTTTCCAAACATGGTGCAGTGCGTTTAATTATTCTGCAGCTCAGTGTAGTGCATTTTATATATTAGCATTTGCTCCTAAATTTACATACACGTTAGAACATTCACAAGTATATATTTCCGAAAGTCAAAGCTTAAACCACCAAACAAACAATAGAACGCAGTACCAAAGCCCTAAAACGTAGTGTGTGTTGTGTGTGTGTGTTTTTTTTTTTGTTTGAACATCACTGTTTTGAGAAGAACTTTATCTCGCTTCTATTTTTATTTTTCGGAATTAGAAACAACATAAATATTGCAAGCATTTATTTCATAAATTGGTTCTCGTGGCCTGATCAATAAAGTTGGTATGTATCGTTGCGGTGATCGGAGCAGTGGCTGGGCGGTGACGGTACACGAACCCCGCACCGTTGGAAAAAGGGGAACATGTTTAGCGATGGCCGACCGATCGTTCGTCCAATTGGAGCCAAGTAGGGGTGGAGTTTATCACTCTAGTGGCATGACCGCGTTCACTTGTTTATAATTATATTATTGTGACGACGAGTTCGATAGGGATGTGGGAAAAAAACGTCGACTATTGAATTAATACTATTACAGTTGATATTGTAAAGCGTACTATTGTTATATTCATAATTATTGCTAATATTAATGTGGGATTAGTATTGCTATCGCCTGATGTTTCATCCACACTGTAATAATAAAAAAGTTGATAATTGTGAAAATATAATTTAATTGTAGCTTCGGAAAGTTTCTTTCTCAAATTACAAATTGTTTAGGGTAAAAAAATATGCTTTTTTTTATCTTACAAAATATATTTGCTAGCTAAAACTATTCTAAAATTAATTTTAATAAAAAAAAAGAATAGCTTATTCCAAAATTGAGTAGAACTGAACGATATTAAACTATCACTAGGAAGAAAATTAAATTTTACTATTTAAATTATATACGTAATGGACTAAAATTAATATTATTTTAATTCAATAATATACGTAGGATAACACCTTTATTGGTTTAATATTGCCCAAAGAATAATTATCATGTTATATCTTATATTTAAAATAACTTTATAAATAATCAGTCATTCATTGGAATTACAGGATATACGGGCAAAACCTTAAAATTGTTTATGGTAGTAATCAATAAAACAATAAACGCCCATTCTATAATTTTCACATTTATGATCATTTAAGGAATTGTATTTGGAAATTTTGGATTAGATAAAAAGCCAATTTTTAAAAGGCTCAGTTGGTGGATGATGTTTGACTAAAAAAGCTTTGAAATAAGTTAATGGATTAAGAATATTTTTTTATATAAACAAGATATTTAAGGAATCATAAGTTTAAATGTAAAATAAATTTGAAGCCCATCCATATACTGAGACTAGGAAAACAAATAAGTATATTATGAAAATAGTGTGAATTATTACAACCCTAAATAAGTATGTATTATTTGCAATGAGATTTATATATTTAAGGAATATATTTTATTCACTTCAATAATTTATTTTGTAAAATAGGAGTTTACGAAATCATTCAAATATATAATAATGAGAACAACGATGTAAATTAAAGTAATTAAAATTTATCATATGACTTAAATATTTCAATTATGACATATTTGCAGTAATCAATAACTACATATACTATGCGGGTGTAAGATTGTGAAAGATGGCCTATCGATTCAAAATTTACTTTTGGTATTGACATCTTGAATTAAATTGATTTAAATAAAAATATATACAAGCCAAATTTTAATTTCTACTTTCAGCTGAAATCAGAAGAATTTAAAAAATATATATATTGAATGTTTTTATAAATATTTTAGATACGTATTAATCAATAGATTATTTAATTTCATCTCAGATATGCTTAAAAGAAATTTTTAAATAATTAAAAAAATCTACCATCAATAAATCTATTCATAAGATTTTGGAAATTCAAATTGAATGAAATAATTGACTTTTGTATATTTAAAAGGAGTGGCTTATAGAAAATTAAATTTAAATTTTGAAAAAAGAAAAATACTTTTTTTTTAATAATGTTGAAAAACCTTCTTCTGGAATTATATTTTGTCTATACAAAGTATTAGGCTCTACTATCTAATTGTTATTTTCAAAATAAAAACGTGTCACAATAAATTGATCTTTAATATGACTTGACTAGTTAAGAACTAATGGCCTTGTAAGGCATAGTTTATAGGAAGTGTATCAGCATTTGAGTAGAAGAAGAGTGGTAAAATATTTATGAAAGACTACTCTCATCATAGCTAGCTGGGAGGCAAAAACCTACCTCCCTTCACCAGCCTCAAGGACACGTGTCTACTAATTCAACTGTGATATTGTTTATGATTTCTAGAAATAACAAATGGTTACGCCTTTAAGTTGTTGGTGCCCAAACACAGAATATTATAATCTGCGATCAAATAGTATCAGACAGATTATTCCGCAGACTGGACTGAAGAGTTATCTTTAATTTGACATTTTTACCTTCTATCGACACCTCGGAAAGAAAGTAAGGTGGTCGGCAAAAAATCGAACTAAAGATTTTGATATTTAATGTCAACGTTTCATGACTCCCTGAAATTAAAAAAAGAGGTTTTTGCAATGCCATCTGTCTGTCTATCTGAACCTCAGGCCAGAGCCAAAACGATTTTACCGATTTGGCTAAGACTTGATATCTGGGATTTTCGTAAGTCCCCCCTGAGGGTTTTTTGGAATTATATTTCTAACCTTTAATTTAAGGGTAGTCTACCTAGATTAAAAAGAGAAAAAAATATTTTCTTGAAATTATCTCTAACGATTTTGATTAAATTGTATATCGAGACATTGATTATAATTTTAAACATAGGGTACTTTATATGGGGGAAATTTTCAAATTTGTATTGATTATCCAAAACTATTTGAGATACGAAATAACCTATTGTTGTAAAGTTGTAGTACTATTAAAGATATCCATATTTGATTTGAAATATACTTTTTTTAAACCAATAGTTTCTAAGCTATAAGAAAATATATATACTTTTTAATTTGAGTCTTTGAAATTGAATTTGTTTCTTATGCTCTTTGTTGGACATCTTTTCTCAATTTTTCTATAACAGTATTCCTAGTTTAAAATGTCAAAAATTTAGTAAGTAACAGTGTACATTATTGTATTTATGATTTGGTGTAGTGTTTCTTCAACAACGTATGGACATATACTTAATTTCACAAATGTTACGTGTTTTTAGTAAATGTATATTTTAAGACAAAAGTGGGAGAAAGTCAGTGCGATGCACCGTACCACTTACTTTACTTATAAATATGGTTTTATTATTTAAAACTAACATAGTGATAAAATGTAGAAATTGTTTAAAGTAGCTACTAGACACCAAAGGTGACCTGGTGGTCTAGGGGTAAGGTGTCAGACTTCTGTGCTGAGGGTCTGGAGTTCAATCCTCAGTCCCGGCACAGATTTATCTGATTGCCAAACCCTTCCTTCACCTCTGACAAGATGTGTATTAATCACATTGTGGAATGCCAGGCCTCCACCGTCGTTCGGATTCCACGTTAAACTGTAGGTCCTCCATTTCATCTCACAATCACCCTACAATTACTTATTAGCGTAACTGCGTACAACCTGAACGGTTAGTAAGACGCGGTGCTAATAATCTAATCTACTATACACCAAGAATATTTTTCTGCAAAGGGTTACTACTTTAAAATCACGTTACATTTGTTTGACACCACCACTTAGCTAGCTACTTTTTAGAACATGATATTTTACATTTAATTCATAGTTAAAGATGAAATATTCTGAATTTTTTTCGATATCTATCCAAGTTTATACACACATCACAAATAAATATTTGTTTAAATAATTAGTTTAGTGTATAAATATATGGTTATATAAATAATTGTTAGAAAGCATTTTAATTTAAAATTTATGTTTATGTTTAATGCTTCATTAGTTTTTTAATTGTCCATTAATATAGTAGAGATAATTCATTCTCTTCTGAGAATTAAATTAATAACTTAGAATCCTGAAACCACTAAATGTGAAGTTATAAAACACAATATTTTTAAAGAATAATATTTATACTGTATATTATATTTCATAGCTATACATGAAATGCAAGCATACAGTGTTAAACAATATTATGATTTAACCAACTAAATGATAAAAATATATATATCTCTAATCCTTTTTGTTTGAAAATATTTCAACTGAAAATAAAATTTAATGAGATAAATAAATATTAATACAATCTTTAATCATGGCATCACCAAATCATGGTTAAAATAACACTAAAATTAATTCAAATTAAATGATCATAAAAACTAGAACTTAATCAAATCACCAATAAAGACGAAAAATATACCTTTTAGATACAGTGAACGTATTTTATTATAACTTTAATTTAAGACGAAAAATTATATCTACCAAAAATATTTAAATCTAAACTTCCGAATAGTCAATAAAAAAAATAGCACTACATTTAAGCTAACCTGACAAATACATTTTATGAGATTGGTGCTAGCCCTAAAATCAGAATCATTCTTAGACCTTGTGATGTACAGTGGACCAAAAGTAGAGTACATTAAAATATATAGCTTTAATCCAAATTAAATATCAGACTTTCACTTACCGTGATTAAATTGATTGAAATTTTATAGTAAACTATCACACTACTTTATGTGGTATATTTAATTTTTTTTGTCTCTTGCGTTTTTATTATATCTGTGTTAAATTTT
Source organism: Timema bartmani (assembly GCA_902151455.1). Classification (NCBI taxonomy): domain Eukaryota; kingdom Metazoa; phylum Arthropoda; class Insecta; order Phasmatodea; family Timematidae; genus Timema; species Timema bartmani. The sequence goes on along the minus strand of CABFWB010000328.1, from coordinate 1,918 downwards.
AGTTTAGATATCGGAAAAACTCAATTCACATATAAATTCAAATACTTATAATAGATGAGACGTATGGCAAATAAGATGAATACATTTTACCATTCTGCTTGGGCAAAAATGACAAACAATTAATGTTATTATGACGATTCCATTCGTTGGCCTCGGTGATATTGAGGTAAAGTGTTTACCTCAGGACCTGATGCTCGTTTGTTTAAAACCATTTGGGGTAAAATAATTTGTCTTGAGCGTAAAAAATATCCGTATCACAACTACCTTTGGAGGGGAACTTCAGTCCCATGTCGATTGTGGCATTTAAGATAACCATGGAAAGTATGCGAAAATAACTTTCTCGGCAAAATTAGGAGGACCGTTCTGTCTCACTTATAGAAATTCGTGTGAGCTGATATTACCAGTTAGTTCAGAAAGTGCACAGCTAATACCTCAAATATATTAAATTAAATAAATAAAACGTTTCCATTTGAAATAAATGCCAATAAATGTGAAAAATCTATACCCTATCATGACCAACTTCCTTATAACTAGGAAACGAGTAAACGTATTTGCTTCACATAGTTGTAATTCATACTCTTATCAGTTGGGCCAATCCTCAAATCATAAATATTAACACATACATATAAAAGTCGTTGTTTTATCAACTTGGAAATTCATTGAATTTTATTTATGTACTGTATATATAAAAATACGGGGAACAAAGTGGCTTACATAGAGAATTTTATTTTAGCACCAAGTCTTAGTATCCATTTATGCAATCTTCATATTTACAATAAATAGAGAAGAAATGAGTAATGTTTACTTTAGAATATGTATACTCTCAGTTTCATCAGGATAACATGGTAGACTATTCAAGAAAGTCCATCCTCAATTCAACCATCAGCAATTGGAACACAAACATCACTATCGCCAGTGAACCAGACTAGAATAGCTTTATATTCAGTCTGAGTGCCCACCGTGGGAAGTCTTTATTTTAACTGATTTTAAATAGATATTTTTATTCATACGTATTTAACTATAGCTACGACGCAAACAAAGAATCTCATTAAAAATATCTGAAATATAAGAACGTCTCTACAAAATCTCTAGACAATATGAAACAAAATTGGTTCGATTATAAATACGAATTTCTCTCATACAACCATATAAAAGGCTTTATTGGTAGTTTTTCATTTATTACTTTCTTTTAGGAAAATATTAGGTCAAAAATTTAATGAGGCTACTGGGGAGTGGAGGAGGTTACATTTTAAAGAGCTACATTCACTGTGTTCATCACAAGATATTGTTAGGATAATCAAGTCTTGTGGATCACTGTGGGAAGGAGGTCCAGCGCATATGAGAGCCTCTAGAACCTTGTTCAAGGTATAGATTGGCAAACTCTTTGGTAAGAGACCATTGGGTAGAACCTATACATACATTTGAATGGACCTGAAATAAATAGGATGTAATGAGGTGGACAGGATAGAAATAGTTCAATATAGGGATAGGGTGTAATGAGGTATACTGGATAGAACTAGCTCAATATAGGGATAGGATGCAATGAGGTAGACTGGATAGAACTATCTCAATATAGGGATAGGATGCAATGAGGTAGACTGGATAGAACTAGCTCAATATAGGTATAGGATGCAATGAGGTAGACTGGATAGAACTAGTTCAATATAGGGATAGGATGCAATGAGGTAGACTGGATAGAACTAGTTCAATATAGGGATAGGATGCAATGAGGTAGACTGGATAGAACTAGTTCAATATAGGGATAGGATGCAATGAGGTAGACTGGATAGAACTAGTTCATTATAGGGATTGGATGCAATGAGGTAGACTGGATATAACTAGCTCAATATAAGGTTAGGATGCAATGAGGTAGACTGGATAGAACTAGTTCATTATAGGGATTGGATGCAATGAGGTA
>CABFWB010000327.1:322373-335133 GCA_902151455.1 Timema bartmani | reverse complement strand
GGGGGGGGTAAGGGACGGGGCAGGTCTAAACCTTGCTGTGAGCGCGGGCCACTGATTGGGGTGGTTAATTTGAAGGGTTGTCCAACGTAATTGTAACTATTTGATATTTCACAGATGAGCCGTTGTTCTTAAGTGCCCATCTCGTCCCACGGATAACATCGAACTTCGAACTGAGTAGAAACCTTATTATTACAAGAATAAGGGGGGAGGGGGGGTATTCATTAGATAGAGGACGTAATTATACAAATATAATTTTGATACAACTATATGATAATGGATTAAATAGCAAAGCTATTAAATTTGATAATTACGGTTATAGCCTCATCTAAATATCATATTCCTTAAATTGATCATAATAGCTTAGCTATTTAATCCATCATGATATGCGCATTCGTACAGTTGTCAGTGTACTCTTGGCCTTATAAAGCCTTACCGAGTTGAAGATGGCTGCGTTATCTGATAGCTCATGATCTTAACTGATCACACATTTGTAAATGTCGATTTTCACACGACCATCACAGACTCTGCCTTAAAATATGAGTAAAGATGACCTTTGGCACGGGACAATTCCTAGATAGTTCAGTGGTTAGAGCAGTGGTGTACTAATCCAAACGTTCCGGGCTCGATTCCCGTGTCCAGGTGTCATTTTTTAATTTAAAGAATACTATACATGATATATAAATAAAACATACATAAATATATATATAATAAAGTCTGATTTTCATTGGAAGGCTGTTATTTAAAAACTGAAAACTTATGTTGCCAAAATAACGTAAATAAATTATTACAATGTATTCATATTCTTAGTTTGTTTGATTATATTAATGTAACGAGATATTACACAGTAATCCATAAAGAAGTATTATTGTAGGCTTTTGATTACTTTTTAATTAATATCAAATAGAACATACTTCTAGAATGCCAAATTTTAGTGACTTTCAACCAATGCTGGTGGGCTTCCTGTACAAATCTGGGTTTATATAACGGGTGAGGCATTTAAGTTAAGACAACGGAATATCCCGAATACGAAGAATTTTAGAAAAAAATTGTTCCGAAGAAAGGTTTTTTTTTAGGGAAGAAAACAGCCCTAGCTATTTTTAGTTTTATTGACGTCTTCTAGGTTAATCAAAATTTTTTAGGCAAATTTCAAGAATATATTTTTTTAAGTTAATTTTAGGGTTAGATGTTTAATTCCAAAAATTCCTCGAGGGAAACTTATGAAAGCCCTAGATACCAAGTTTTAGCTGAAAACTGTAAGCGTACGTCTATGTGCTCCTTATTGCCTATAAAACGTTGTTGTACTATCAAAGTGGTATAAAATATTAATATTATCAGCCAAGACAGCGGTATCTCGGTTCCAACCGATGTTGTCCCATATTCCCTAGTACAACGATATACACGTTTTGTGCGATGACCCAGCCCCATTTCCCGATGGAACCATGAATCGTGCCCGGTTGATCCATCACCTGTCAGAAGAACCAAGCCTACGGTTAACCAGCGTCTTGATACAAATACTCCGAGGAGAATATAAGGGCTGAATGGAAAAACGAACCAATTACATACAGAATTAAACGTTGTTTAAAACATTTAGCGTTAGGATGTGTTAGAAACATTTTATTTGGAATTTGTTCTATAGAATAAGCCCTTTAGATTTCTTAGTTAAAAGTTTACTCTTCAAAATATATATTTATTTTAGAGATTAGGAAGGTTATATTCAGAGGAAGTATACCCACATTTGTGTGGAGGGAGAGTGGAAAACCATTTTGGGAAAACCTCCCTCAGTACACCCGACCAAGATTCGAACCTCGATCTACCCATCATCAGCTATCTAGTCTACTGCGAGAGTAGCGCGTTAGACCACGCAGCCACCGAAGCGGGTTTCCAAATATATAAAGTTTGGAGATCTTTGGAGCTTTCTTTGCTAAACTATAACTGTAAAATGTATCTAATTTCACTACTACAAGACGATGTGAGGATTAAAATGGCGTGTTTCTCAGTCTTGCATCCTAATAGCTCTAAACAGTTTCGTGGGGATGGATCCACCTATTAAACTTCCTAGAAAATTATATATTAATTATATATGATATAGCGTTGGAAGGAGTGAAAATGATAAAGAACTGTTCTTCACTATTGAAGGTTTCTGGTTCACGTTCTGATAAGATACAACAAATAGCAACAGTTTTACAAAACCTACTTTAATTTTTATTTATCTCAGTTTGTGAAAAAATTACCCAGTACTAATGTACCGTTGCCCAGGGGACGCCCAAATGTACTAATCGTACATCCTTTCCGTGGAGGCTCTTTCCATGTCCCGATGAGATGAGGTGATGGTGATAGTGAGTATGAGGGTGTGGAACCAATGGAAACACTTCAACCTAACTTAAGCCTAACTAACCAAACCCTGGTTACCGTTGTAGTAGTTCCCGTTTTGGGAAAAAATACCCATGTTACCATCCGGGAATCGAGCCCGGGACCCCTGGGATCGTAGCCAGGTGCACCGACCACTACATCAGTGGACCAGTTGCCTACTTTAATGAGTTATTAAACGTTGGACGTTCAGACGCATTCAAAGCCCTAAGAGCTCAGCTTACGACCGATCAACCGGGAATTTAAACACGAGATTATTCTTTAACCAGAAAATGTATTGAAGTGCGGTTTTCTTGTATTATTTATTTTACAACTGTGAAATTGGGATCAGTTGAACAGTTTTTCACTAATTTTTTTTTTAATTGTACAAACTTATATTCTTTAAAAAGTCGACTACGGTGGTCTTGGGGTAAAGTGTTCGCCTCATGCCGGGATCACGATCAACTCAACGTAACTTAACGTAAAGGACCTCGTCGTGTGTTTAAATGGAGCCGATCACGATGCAGTTAACTTAACTTAAGATATGTCCTGGGAGGTCTTTCACGTTAAGTTAACGTTACTTGAAGGGTATCACGTGATCTATCCAGCCAATCATTATGCGAGTGACGTCAACAGGGCTATTTAGTAACTCATTTGTTGGTATTATGACCAATGTTTACTCTTTAGCGTAAATTCTAGTGATCAGACATTGAAACAAAATAATTTAACTAAAATAGGAAAGCTAAAATTATCAAAAAAGTTTTGTAATATATATTTATTATATCGATTGAAATCTGTAAACATTAACAAATCATCACTGTAAAACTAGTACAAATCACAGAACATACTCGAGAATGAAGATGTTTGGCTCAAGTTGTTACGTTAAGTTACGTGAATCGTGATCATACATACGTTAAGTTAACTTTAAGTGAACGTTACTTTAAGTGAACGTTAAGTTGATCGTGATCCCGGCATCAGGCCCTGATGTTGGTGAGTTCATACCCAGCCGGGAATAACAGATTTTTTTTTCTTGGGCGATAAAGATCCGTAGCCCAACTTCCTTCAAAGAGAAAGTAAAGCTGTCGGTCGTTCCCTTGTTAACTGTGGCTTGTAAATAAACCCTGGAAGGTATGTTATACATTTCCCAGCAAAATTGGTAGGCTCTATCGCTTTCACTCATAGAAATTCTCGTGTGCTAAAATAATCAGTCGGTTCAGAAAGTGCGCGTTAAATACCTTGAATAAATAAAAACAATCTTTAAAAAAATTGGTATAACAATTTCATTTGTGTCAATTTGATTGTTTTCTAGTCAGTATAGCGATATCCGCAACACAAAGCGAGGTCTGGTTCAAGCTGTGTTACCTATCTAAGTTAGTTGTTATTTGTGGGGTAAGACAGGCCTGCACCTATTAATGTAAGTTATCAATAAGTGAGAGTTTTCAGAGTAAACTTAACTTTAGAAGTGAGATTCATCTTGAAACACATTTATTTATTTGATGTATTTCACATGCACTTGCTGAACCGCCTGATTATATCAGCACACAAGAATTTCTATGAGCGAGAGCAAAAGGGCCTACCAATTTTGCCGGGAAAGATGTTTTAACATACCTTCCAGGGTTATTTTACATACCCACAATCGACATGAGACCGACGGTTTTACTACCCCTCGGAATGAAGCGGTGCTACGGATTTTTTATTGCTATGATAATAAACACAATTTGAAAGTTAAGATTTCCTTTTCTGTAAATACCGAACGTCAACATATTTCGGTGGATCATTAAGAGCTAAATGCCCCGGAAACGAAAGATAACTGAAACAAGAGCCTAGAATGGATGTTAATGAATCGAATGATGGTCACAAAAAAATTGTATCGCCATTTTTGTACATTCCTACTCCCTTGTTTGTTCTCCCACTGCCGGACAGTTCTACCCAGGAACGTTATAGACCCACTTGATTTCTAGTCGTCTAGGAATTCATGCTCGACTATTCCGATGCCTTGCCTTAGCGTAGTCTAAGATAAAGTTTCTGTTAATGGCTCGTCTTGACCTCTGCCCCTCTCCGCACCCTACCAGGGGGTACTCGTGTGACCGGGTCTGGGGGGCACTGGGCCGGACAAGAGGAAAGGGGGAGGGGGTCGAGAGCTAGGAGAGACATATCACTCCCCCCTATCCTCACCTGCCCCCACCTATTTCATATGTGAGCAGCGTTGAGGCGGTTCTCTAGGAAGAAAGTTTTACCAACCTCACCTTCTTCAACACCTTCTGGTCGGTCCTCTTTACGCACGACTTTCGTCCCCACCACCCATCAACCGTGGAAGACAAGACAACAAGTTTGGAGAAGAACGACATATGTAACACACAATCTACAAGCAACAAAAATAATGTTAAGGCCCCAATTTTCATAGGTCTGAAAGGTCTGTTTTCTAACAAAATCCTATTATAATAGTAGAATTCTGACAGGGATAAAGGCCTTTCAAACATCCCTTTCTACAGTAGCCCCATGACTTCTTTGGTGCTGACTGACAGCTGACGGCTTTGAAAAGTTACCAGAACAAATTATGTATCCCTACGCCGAACCATATGATCGGCAAAAACATGTGTTTAGCAGCTGTCACTTCTGATAGTCAAAATTTAGGTATATACCTAAATGTTGACTGTCAGAAGTCAGCTGTGAGCTGTCAGTCAGCACCAAAGAAGTCATGGGGCTACTGTACCATAAACAGGGTATGTACCCCCTTACAGCACTTCATAAAAAAAATCCTGCCATCTTGTAAAGTATAAACGGTCATGACAAATTGTAATTAAGCTTTAACCCACTTCGGTGATCGTATGATCCAAGGCAGGGGTNCTGTATTCATAGAGGACCGTCAGAGGATAGATCATCAGTCAGGTACGCCAAACGCTGTATTCATAGAGGACCGTCAGAGGATAGATCATCAGTCAGGTACGCCAAACGCTGCCACCCACACGATATACATATTAAATACATGATACACATAACGTCGCAATGAAAGTGTAATTAAATTCCTGACACGGAGTCGGCCAGTAATTGGTCCCACCTGTGAGAGGATCGGGAGCCAAGTTCGTCTGGCGGTCCAGGAACTCCGTTTGATCGATCGTCCGTCCAATGAAGGGTGCTACTGCCCTGATTGGGCATTGTTTAAAAGGGAGGGGGAGGAGAAGTGGTTACTCTAGGGTGTATTGTTCCCTGTTGACAGAGGGGTTGTGGGAGAGGGATGGGGGGGATTTGCAATCCCTTCCTCGATAAGATAGAACACGTGGTGTGGAATAGGTATGTGGAAAATGTATCGATACTTACTTTACTAATATCGATATATTTTCTTTCAATACCAATACTGTTTTATTCGACAATTTATTTCAATACTACCTACTTCGGTGGCCGCATGGTCTAAGGCTTCCCTCTCGAAAGAGACTAGATTGCCAATGACAGAGAGATCGGGGTTAGAATCCCGGTCGGGTGTACCGAGGGTGGTTTTCCACTCTTCCTCCACGCAAATGCGGGTACGTGTGAATAGCCACGCTATTATATTTGTTAATTACTGTTATAATTTCATCTAAATATAATATCCTTTGAATTGAAAAATGATTCTTGGACATGGGTACTGAACCCAGGGTCTTTGGCTTAGTACCTCAATGATATATCCACTGAGCTATAACAGAAATCATCCCGTGCTCAGGGTAATTCTTCACTCAGATTTTGAGGCAGAGTCTGTGATGGACGTGCCGAAATCGTCAGCCACATGTGTTATCAATTAAGATCACGAGCAATCAGATAACGCAATCTGCATTAAAATATGAGTAAAGAATTACCCTAGATAGCTCATTGGTTAGAGCATTGGCGTACTAAGTCAAAGCTCCCGGGTTCATTTCCCGTGTCCAGGTGTCACTTTTCAATTTAAAGGAAACCATAACTTAGCTATGATGTATGTGTTTGTCTTAGGGCTTGTTGCACAAACCATTATCAATGTAAGTTGACCTCCAATTAATGTCTCGAACCTCATTTTCAGTTGCGCTATTAACTATTAACAATTAGGACGTGATTGTCGACCAAATCTCTGGTCAAGTTAACCAGCCAATTATCTTTCATCAACTGTTTGATTCTCCGTTCTTCATGGGGATGGGAGATAAAGCCTACAAGTTTTAATAACTTTACTAGTTTTGCAGCCTTATTCAAGCATTTTAGAAAATATTCTAAAGTTGAGAGTAAGGAGCTATATTTAATATAAGATATATTATTATTATTATTATTATTATTATTATTATTATTATTATTAACACCGCGTCTTACTGCCCGTTCGGGTTATACGCACTTACGCTAATATGTAATGTTAGGGTGATTGTGAGAGGAAATGGAGGACCTACAGTTTAACGTGGAATCCGAACCACGATGGTGGGCCTGGCATTACACACATTCACAAGTTGTGATTAATACACGTCTTGTCAGATGAATGGTTTGGCAATCAGATAAATCTGTGCCAGGACCGGGGATTGAACCCCGGACACTCAGCATAGAGGTCTGACACCTTACCCCTAGACCACCAGATCACATACAATATAAGATATAAGACTTTGATATTTAAGTAAGAAATATCAAAATTTTATATCTTATATTAACCTTATTTAAGCGATTAATAAAATAAAGGTTTGTGTTTTATATATTTTGAGTGTGATTTATTTTTAAGAATAGTTGTGTAAATTATGGAATCTTCAGATGAAGTTTTTTCAACAATACACTGAAGTCACAGAGGATAGTTGAGATCCAAAGCGGCTACAGGAAAGAAATGAACTTTCCTTTAATGATAGAGAAATAAAATTTGAGAATAGGCTTGGACGACTATATATTTTTATTGTATATATATTTAATAATATCATAATAAAATTGTTTAAAACATTTTTTTAAGGAACGTGCCCTAAATTGCAATTTATTGAAATGAATATGTAAATAATGTATTAGGCAGCCTGGGTTACAAAATACATTATAGCAGTCTCAAGTTTGGGCGAGTGGCGCTTCTATTATGACATCCAAATTACTCGCCGAGTTTGTTGATTCTCTTTTGCGACATCCTTAGTCGCGCTCGCATAGTAATTATATAAGTAATTTATAATAATTAAAACAAGCATCGGTGGGCACGCGGGCTTTACGTCACGATCATTTAGTTTGGTTTGTTTGTTCTAATTATTCTGTCTGTAATGGAGCCGAATTTTCCAAAATAGTTTCTCCTCTCTCCTTCAAAGCAAATAAGGATACATTTCCTCTAAATTTTACCTACCCCATTTATGTATTTTCATTTTTTTATTTGAAGTAATTAACGCGAACTTTCTGAACTGACTGATTATATCAGTACAAGAGAATTTCTATTAGTGACAGCCGGGAAAGATATTTTCACATACCTTTGAGGGTTCTTTTACGTGCCACAATTGACCAGAAACCGACGGATTTACTTCCCCTACGAAGGAAATTGTGCTATGGACTGTTATCATTCAAGATAAATCCGTCGAACCAGGCTGAGTTTGAACCCACAAACATCGGGTCATGAGGCAAGCACTTTACCCCAAGACCACCAAGGTCGACCCCATGAATGTAGTAGATGTGGAAAGCCCGGTAGTAAGACGAGGTAAAATGAATAGTTAAAAATAGCAGTATTTGAACGCTTGTAGGTGTCTCAAGGGGTAGCATCGGTCCTGGGAACAAAAACTGGGGTCAAGTCCTGCAAAAGCCTGGAAACTACTGTTTTAAATACATCAGCCACTATCCTTACTACAACTTTTGACAATACAAATTTGTTTTGTTTTAGAAATATTGGTGACTTTTATGTTTAAAGGTATTTAGTCTCAATTTTCCTTACATCTGCCGATACGGCCTTGTGTACTGTGTCGAGCGGATTGGCCAGTACCGCTTCCACCTCTTCAAGTGGGTCAACAAGTAGGAGGGCTGTAGTGAACATGATTGTCGTCGATCAAATCGTGTTTGTCAGTACTATTGTTCTTGACTCTTTTCAACAGGACGGGTCGGATACTGAGCCTTGTTACTCTCATCCAGGAGGCCGGAGTTCGATCACCGTGACTTCACTTGGGGGGTAGGGGGGGAAGGGGGGATATCAATATTCCTTCCCTCGCGGCTGTTTACAGTTTCCAATATATTGTGTTTTTTAGGAGTGAACTTAATCGCTTCGGTGTAAGCTTGGTCTGAGCCAAGGCGTCACTCTCGAAATAGACTAGACTGACGATGACGGAGAGATTGGGGTTCAATCCCGGTTGGGTGTACTGAGACTTGATTTTTCATAAATGGTTTTACACTCTCCTACCACGAAAATACGGGTACATTCCCTCTAGAATTCAACCTTCCTAATCCACAACACAGCAGAGTAACTAGTGCATACGTGTAAAGGGTAGTAAAACGCAGTGACTTGATAATTTAACTTAATCAAGAAGATGTCGAGGTTAGGGTTTAAATCCCAGCCAGGTTTACTGAGTCTTCTCCCCTAAAACTGTTTCTCACTCATTCCCTCTCAAATCACACCTTCCTTATCCTAATTAGTGTAATTAAGAACCGTATAGCTCCAAAATTTAGTGGTGACATGGGGATTAATAAAAACCACCACGGACATTCGTAAAAAGGTGTCATTTCTCGTAGTGTCCTGTTTTCTTGTTTGAATCCCGGCCAGGTGTACTGAAGTTGTATTTTTTTAAATGGCGTACTATTTTCCCTCCGTGAATCTGTGGGTATTGTTTTCTCAATCCTATTTTTCCTCTCCCTGCCTCATTAGTGTAAATATGCAGATAACCCGAACGGTTAGTAAAGACGCAGATAAATTGGAATGGGTTGTAGGGGACGCGAGAAAAGGACAGTTTTTTTTTCAGTTTTTATAGCAAATATTTTTTTTGGGGTTAAAATAAATAAAACAATGCTCCAGTAGAAACAAAGAGTTTAACTTTCTTCACATGGTGACCTCAACAATTGTTGAATATCTGTCGAGGGTATCCTGGAATTTAATGACAACTTTTCCTCTTAATTGAAAAAGTTTGTAATGTAATACCGTTATTCTCATGACAGACATTCAACAATTGTTGATATCACCACGTGAAGAAAATTAAGCTCGATGTTTTTACTGAAAAAATATTTTATTTATTTTGTCCAAATAACGTTTTGCTATAAAAACTGCTAAAACATTTACCTTTTCTTGAAACCCTTACACTCACCTCCAGGAGATTACGCCTAATACTACACACCCAGCTCTAGAACTTGTATAGTTGGATAACAGGACGAATCTGAATACAAACAATAAACATCTTCTTCAGCACCACAGGGAGTAGAACTACAGGTCCCCTGGAATTGTGGTTAGCCAGTCTAACCTCCTTATCTGAATAGCTCGTACTCCACCTGCATTCTTATCACACAGAAATTAAAATAATGATGTCTCCACTGAGTTACAAAACCAAGCTTGATAGAATTTATAGTCCTAAACATTATACGTTGACGTTTATGGAATAGTTGACCTCAGGTGGTCTTGAGGTAAAGTGCTAGTCTCAGGGACCGATTATTGTGGGTTCAAACCCAGCTGGGGTCAACATATTTTTCTTGACCGATAAAAATCCGTAGCACAACTTCCTTCGGAGGGGAATTATAGCCATTGATCCCATGTTGGTTGTTGTATGTAAAATAACCCTGGAAGGTTTGTGAAAATACCTTTCCCGGTAAAATTGGTAGACCGTTTCGCTCTCGCTCATAGAAAATCTCGTGTGCTGATATAATAATTAGTCGGTTCATAAAGTGCACGTTAAATACCTCAAATAAATAAATAGTCGATTACTAAGGTCGTTAAATCGCAGAAATGTAACAGTAAGTTTGGCTACCCCTATAAATACAGTACCCTTGACAAAGGTGTCAAAGATTCTATAGTATATCACCTTCACAAATAGTTGACTGATTTATGCGATTTTGCTGTAAACTTTGTTGGAACGCCCCAAATTTTCTTCTGTGAATTCAATTCAATGATTTAAACTATCATACCAGTATATCATTCATTTATTTCCATAGATGTTTTATTATGAAATCCCAGACACCTTTTACGATGACCCTGCACAACGCATACACAACTTTGCACCGAATCCCACTACCATTCTGGACTACCCACGTATTGGGTAGGGGTGAAGAAGGTAGAATTTAATGGAAATGTACTTTCGTTTACGTGAAAGGATAGTGGTAAACCACTTATGGCGGGAACAAAATAACTACCCATTACACCCTCCCAACCTCCGGGATTCAAACCCCAACCTCTCCTTCACCAGTGAACCAGACAAGATGAGACTGACGCATATGTTTACGTATCCACCTGTGACGGTAGCAACTTCATTAGCATGAGAGGCAATTTGAAGACACCATAGGGGGTACGTAAGATTAAAAAATATATATATATTATTTATACAATTTATTTTAGATGTAGATTATAGAATATGTTATGTATTATAACTTGTATTATTCACCAACAACTTTAGAGGTACTCGCTTCAGTGGCCACTAGCAGTAGACTAGACTACCGATGTCGGGTGTATTGAGAATTGTATTTTCCAGAATGGTTTTACACTCTCCCTCGACGCAAATGCGGGTACAGTTTCTTTAAAGATAATCTTCCTAATCCCTAAAACCATCAGCGTAATTAATATATAAGCGTTTAACCCGAACGGGTTGTATGACGCGGTGCCAAAAAAAAAACTTCAGGGGTACAGGGTTGAAGAGCAAATTTATTTGGAATTTCGTGAACAAAAAAGATTGAATACCACTGGTTTAAAGATTGAATACCACTGGTTTAAGGATCGAATCCCAGTCGGCTGCATTGAATGTTATTATTCCTAAATAGTTTCACAGTAGAAAATATATCAGATGGATTAGGTTATCCCTGAAAATACAATTTCAATAGCAAGACGACATATGACTGGGGATGGGCTACCCATAGAAATATAGGTTACCAAACAACAAAGAAAATCAACAATTCCTACAGAGCAATTGGATTAGAGTCAGATTTGCGAGCTTTGTGATTGGGCATTAGAGTTATATATTCCATTATTATCAGGAAGTCCCCGGTGTTGAATAGCACTCTCGTGTTGATAAAGACTTGTAAAGTCACAAATAACAAAAACGAACGGGAAATCCCGATCTGTACGTAACGCCAGAGCGCAATGCATCATGGGTTACTAGGAACGGGAAATAAGAGAAGATAAAGCTGAACGCTGATTGGCTTAAAAGTCCCTGGACATAATTCATCCATTTTATCGCCTCTGCTGTGTTCAAAAACGATCGCTTGTTGTGTATCCCGCTAATTTGGCTAATCAGCATTTCTCGCAGTGACAGATCCATTAACATAGTTTTATGAAAAGGGGGCGGGGGGGGTTGTATGGTAGCAGCTATAGTCGGATTCAGATAGGGAGACACATTTTTTTTTGACTGTTACAAAATTTACTAAAATAATATTTATCTATTTATACGTCAAGTTATGTGATCAACTGTCACTTTTAATAGATAATATCAATCCCTATGAAAATATAATTATAATACAATAAGATGTTATCAATGTTGACTTTTCCTTTCTAACAGAAACCTACCACAGAAGAAAATATACCTAAGTACAGACTAACAAAAATGTTTATAATGAAATAAGTCAACCTCAAAAAGATATAAATTAGTGTAGATGTAGGCCGACCTTTTGGTCTAGTAGTTATCATTCCTAGCTACTATTCTAGAGGTCCCAGGTTCGATTCCCAAAGGCAGTGGGTTTAGTGACAAAAAAAGGCGCTTGCCTTCCGGTGGGATGGTAGGGGACGCGAGCGAAAAGGCCAATGTGTTGTTTTTTTCAGTTTTTATGTCGAAACTTTTTTTTTTTTGCTAAAATAAATCAAATATTGCTCCAGTACAAACGTAGAGTTTTATTTTCTTCACATGGTGATAATCAAAAGTTGTTGAATATCTGTCATGAGCATGGCGGCATTATCTAAAACAAACTTTTTAAATGAAGAGAAAAAGTTTGTCATTAAATTCCAGAACACCCTTGACAGGTATTTATGAAATTTTGAGGTCACCATGTGAAGAAATTTAAATTCAATATTTGTACTGGAGCAATATTTTATTTATTTTGGCAAAAAAAAAAAAGTTTTGTCCTAAAAGCTGCAAAAACACTGGCTTTTTCTCACGTGCCCTTCCATCTCAACTTAACTTAGCCCAAAAGACGATATCATTATTATTATTATTATTATTATTATTACAATAGATATTTTTCTTCCTATGGTTTCTATGGTCTGGTTAATTAGGCTTAAGTTAGAATTAAGACTTCTACTGACCCCGCATAATAACCATAATTATCATCACACCATCTCAGCTGGGTGACGTAACCGCACCTACAT
>CABFWB010000327.1:304184-322277 GCA_902151455.1 Timema bartmani | reverse complement strand
AACCTCTTAAGACGTTTACATTACCGCCAGAGCCAATAGAAGACCAGGAATGTCTAGCCGACAAACCCTTTTGGAAAATTAACAAAAAAAAGTACGTATAGATGCTTTTACTAGTATTTAAATAATGTTTGGGCTAGTGATTTGTCAACCTTAACTCTATCGCCTGTCTACTAGTTAAATCAGCTGAGTAGTTAGCACGCCTGACTCTGACACAGGGCTGCCCAGGGGATCCAGGGCGACGGTGCGCATCACAGACTTATCTCTTTTTATATTAAAATATATACATTTAAATAAAACTAGTAATATTTGTGGAAAGAAATAATATACATTGATGCAGAAACATTCCACCAAATAGTGTAAATTAAATAACATACACTGTTACAGAAATATGAGATAAAAGGAACATCTCTGTCCCAAAAAAAACCACACATTCAGTTTCTGTTTTCTAAATAAAAGATTTCTGGGTAGTACTACAACTTTACACTGATAAGTTATTTCATATCTCAAATAGTTGCGGAGATACGATCAAAATAGAAGATTTTTGCTTATGTAAAGTACTCTTAAAGTATTTTTCATGGGAAAATGAGAGTTTAAATTTTGTTTGTAGTGTTAAACAAAGATTAGATAACCAATTTAATCAAAATCATTATTATTATTACTATTATTATTAATAATAGGTGTTCTGTCTTACGGCAGGTTCATTCCTGTTGTCAGGAAACTTTAGACCGCCAATGCGCCCTGTCCTCTGCCTCCTCCTTGAGCTCCAGAATTTTCTTCTTTTATTCAAGTCAGCTAATGTTTGAATCTTCCTTCTTCCTACGGATGTGTTCAATTTGGTTTGTTTTGTACCAAAGATTCACAATCAAAATGGTTCTCTTCTCACCCACTCTTCTTAGGACTTCTTAATTTGTCACCCTGTCTTCTCCAGCACCACATTTTAAAGCACTCCAAGTTTCCCCCCCTCCCCATTTTACTACATCAGTGCAATGTTCCAAATGTAGTATTTCATCAGTTTCTTCCTCAGTTCCAAACTCAACTTTCTGGTCAGCAGTAACCTCTCCTTGTTGAAAGCTTCCTTGCCCCTGACGATCCTCGACTTAGTTTCCTTGATGCAGTAGTCATCCTTTGTCAGCAGACTTTTCCTGGTACTTCAACTGCTCTGTGTTGTCCGTCGTTAGAGCTAATTTTGACAAAATCAATTATTTTCTCTTTTTGCCCATCTACTCTTAATTTTAGGGTTAAATATCTAATTCCAAATGCACCTAATGGGGGGGACCTTATGAAAAGCCTTGATACCAAGTCTTAGTCCGGTTGGTAAAATGGTTTCGCCTTTAGACCGAGATGCAAAGAGACAGATGGCATCGCGAAAACAATTTTTTCTCTTTCAGGGTGTCATAAAAAGTTGACATTTAACAAAACCTCGAGTTCGATTGTTTTCACTATCACAATACTTCTTCTCCGAGGGGTCAAGTGAGAGTAAAAATAATAATTTCTTAATAAAAAATATACAAGAGTTCAAAATTACAAAGAAAGTAACATGTTCGTCGACATAGAAAAAAATAGGTAGAAACTTATTTGTTTTCAGATTGTTTAAAAACAATCTTGGGGGATATTTTTATCTGAAAAAAAAAAGACTAACCCTTCAAAAAACAATATACCTCAAATCCTGGAATAGCAGGTTTTATTTCAACGCGGTATCTATTTAACTTAATCTTTGGAAGTTTATTTGGAGAGCTTTTATTATTTTTATATCCACTGTGATCATGTTTAGACGCCTCTAGTAATGTGTTCTATTTTGAAATTTCAATTTGATATTTTTATTTCGAATGAATTATAAATATTATTAAGAGTAAAATGTTTTAGTATCATGTTTTTCATTCGTCGTTTGTATTTTTATAATTCAAATAGCGCTATTAGTAGGCCTTATAGCTTGGAGGTTAAATGGTATTCATTTTAAACGAAACAATATTTTTATGTATCAACGCATTTTAAAACAGAATTAATATTTTCAAATATGGTCATATAAAATATTGATTTGTATTTTGACGTAACTTTCCCTCTCAACTATCACATATTTTTATTTAATAAAGTATGATATATCTAGTGTGAAATTAATAACTTATTTCTCAAAAGTTTCGATAAATTAGAAACGAATTTTGAGGGGTTACACTACAAATATAAAAAAAAGTTTATTAATATGAAAGATAAAGTCTTATTGAGATATCTTATCACCCACGCTGTTGACCGTGTGGTCTAAGGCGTTAAATTCGAATTCAACCTGATTACCTTTAGCTGGGAAGTCGGGGTTTGAATCTCGGCTTGAAGCATTCGTGGTGGTTTTTCAATTATGATGTATCTATGTAGATTCCTCATCCTATTTCTACTCTTATTCAGGTGCACTTTCTTTTTAAAAAAATACCTACCTAATCCCTAAGCCTTATATTATGGCTGTAATAATTATTGTGTTAAAGGTAAAATTAAAACCTCAATGTATTGTTTTAAATCTCTTCTAACTTCCCATCTGTCACAAAAACATGGCATTTTCTTCGAGTAGTTAGCATAGAGTGGTAAATCCAAGGAGGTTAATTATCTTATAGAAGGCTACCTCGTTAGAAATTTAAATTTTTTACAATGCTAAAATTTTGTAATAGTTTTGTACAATTTTGTACCACAAATAAATTTTTTTGTACCTCTCCCTCCCCTTATTTAGAGTGATTAGCATTAAGTGTGCTTCCTGATGCCAGGTATTAAAATATATTCGTTAATTCAATCAATTTCAGTGGTTCGTTTAATAAACACCGAGCTAGAAGAATATTTTTGTTTTGTTACAAGGAAGAAGTACATTCCTTTATTAAATGTATAACCCATTAAATGTGATCAAATATAAATTAGTGGTAAATTATGTGAATAGCTCATTATATGAAACTATCACTATTTTTAATTTTTTAAATATTGAGATAAGTTATAGAATATATTACTTTTTCCTTGAAAAATACTATATTATAGCATGATTGGGACTAAAGAACGGGTACAAACAATCGGCATAAAGGTACGGTAGTCGACAAATTGGTTAATCTGATCAGACCTATCAAAGTATTCTTTAGTGTGTTAGTTTGTAATTTATTACGAAATAATATGTAAAATAACGTCAATATTACTCGCATCGGTGGCCACATGGTCTAAGGCTCTACTCTAGAAACAGACTAGACTGCCAAAGATGGGGAGATCGGGGTTAAAATCCCGGTCGGGTGTATTGAGCGTGTTTTTTTCTAAAGGTTTTCACTCTCCCTCCACGCAAATGCGGGTACACGTCCTCTAAATATAACCCTTCTCATACCTAGCACATTTGTTTAATTAGTATATATGTGTATAGTCCGAAAGCGGCGCTAAGAAAAGTGTCAATATTTGATTGGTAAATGTGAGTCTATAGCTGAATAAATGATAACGCAGTTTTCTGAAGATAGAAAAAAACCAGTTCAATATAAGAGTATCTCTCAGTTTATTTGAACTTGGCTGTACTGTCTGTGCAGTGAAAACCGAAGTGCGTAAAGTCGGTAAATCTGGTGGTGAACAATAAATACTTGTGAGAGGTGATGGTTTGATACCGACTGTTACGCCCGACAAAACACAGTCTCGAGCTTCAAACTACACCACATGCATGCTGGCTGTATCACACACATGGTTCCTCCAACAACCCTTCCGGATTGAATCATGTGTGTGCAAATTACACATCCAGTGCCCTCACAGATCAAGAGCATCGAGCAAAAAAATACCTTTCAATTGGTAGGCAGGCAATGAAAATCAAACGATTCTACGAAAAATGTTTTTCCGACTACGGCGGACAATTTCTAGAGACCGTTGTTGAGAAATTGAGCTTCAGACAATGTCGGACCACCTTGGAGGCTTTGGTTTGAGTCCCAATGAGTGTTTCTATTAGTACGTTTAACACCATGACTATTAACGATCTACCCGCATCGGTGAGAGCGCGAACTAAACGGGAAACTTGTCTAGTATGGTTTGTTGGTGACAAGGAGGTCGAGCTTTGAGTCCCTGCTGTGTGCACTGAGGGGGATTTTAACTAAAGGTTTTCCACTTTACCTCTACGCAAATGCGGCTACAAAATCTACCTTTCTCATCTTCATTCCATTCATCATCATCATCATCAACTGTTTCCACCCTGTGGCCGGGCCACTTAAGTAAAATGCTTCCATCTTCCTCTATATTCTTCCACCATTCTTCCTCCTTAAATTGCTTACATTCTTCTCCTCTAAAATGCACACTTTCTGTTATCCGCTTCTCCCATCTATTTCTTGGCATCCCTTGCGGTCTTTTACTTCATCTCCAACATTTTCTTTGTCATCCTCTCCTTTTCCATGCTCATTATATGACCATACCACCTCAGTCTTACTTCCTCTACTATCTCATGTACCCCAACTCTTTCCCAGTTAACTTCATTCCTAATCCTGTTTCTCCTCGTGACAGCTAACATGCTCCTCACAAACTTCACTCCCATTACCTTTGCATTCCTAGTCTCTCTTACATTCAATGTCCCTGTTTATGCTGCATGTGTGACAAAGGGAACAAAGTATACGACCTGCACAACACTTTATTACACTTCAAGGGCACTTCTCTTCTCCTTAGAAGGTCTCTTACACTCACTCCATTGATTTAGTTTAAATTCTGATTGTACATATAGGTAGTAATACACGGTGCAATAAAAAACAATGATTTACTCTAAGAGGTTAGAATTGCGTGGGTAGATTATGCCAGTCAAACCACGATTATGAATGTCATAATATTTTTTATTACTATAGGTTTTGATACGTGAGACGCCAAAAGTCGTGAAGGAATTCTAAACGCGAGTAAAACACTGAAAACTTATATATTATGTTCCCAGTTTGTTTAACGTTAACATTTGGCCTATCCAAAATGTATTTAGAATGGTGAAGCGGCCATTTCGCCAGCGGTCACATGTTGTTGAGCTGTACTTAGGAAACAATTGCTCTATTATTGACGCTCAAAGAGCATACCGTTGTGAAAACACTGGAAACGTCATCCCTTTAAAGCGGTGTGTAACAGAATTTCGGAGAAATGTTGAGGTGAAGAAGAGAAGTACAACAGGCAGTAACGAACGAGAACGAAGGAAAACATAGAAAGTGTTCCAAGAGCAGGGTTGGACTGGGCCCTCCAAAAGGGCGCAGACCTTGGATTTTCAGAGGGCGTAAAATATTATTACGAGCTCAAAAAAAAAAAATGTTTACCTTTTTGTTGTAAAATAACTATGGGAGTGCTGGTAGAACCCAATAATATTGATTAATAATAAATATTATTAATTATTGTAAGGACTTACAAAATAACATTATTTTTCTTTTCCTTGTGTGACTCAAGGCATTGTTGAATATTCCAAATTTCATAGGTTTTTTTAAATAAATACAGTATAAAGAAATATTCATGGGATAAGTGAGTTTTATTTCACAAAACATTTAGCATTTAAGGAACAAATTGTAAAAGATATTATACTATATCCGTGGCAAGGATCCTCGGACTATTCGGATACATCCTGTCTCAACAACATCCGTCTTGAGCAAACTGGCTTTCTCTCTGACAAAATGAAGGGTAGATATCACACCTCCAATCACCTCGAATAAACCTGAGTTGTATCATCGCCGAATACAAGTCTCTTCAAAGCAACACACCCTCACATTTCAAAATAGATTTTCATTTTCAAGCTAAGCTTCAAAAAATTTAAATTTCTAAATTATTAAATGAATTTAACTTTACATATCCAAATTATAATAAGGGAAGACCTCTGTTATGAATCCCATTTAAAATATAATAATACGTTTGATGTTATTACTACTAAAAAGAAGTTCACTATAGAAATTGGAAACGGAAAAGTGTGTGTGTGAGATAGAGAGAACTTTTGATCAAAACTTATTCCAGGGAGGGGACTGTGTTACGATCTCAGTAAGGTTTTGTGGGTACCAGCTTGAAGGCCTACGAAAGGCTCTCCTTATTTATTTATTTTTATTTATCACCGCGTCTTAATAGCTGTTCGAGTTACACGCCTAAGTACTAATTACGCTAATGGATTAGGAATTAGGAAGGTTGAATTTAGAGGAGGTGAACCCGCATTTGCGTGAACGGAGAGTGGAAAACCATTTAGAAAAAGCCGTCCCAATTCACCCAACCGAGATTCGAACCTCGATCTCCCTGTCCTCGGCAGTATGGCTCTACACGAAGCAAGCGCGTTAGCCAACTACGCCACCGAGGCGTGTTTCTCCTCATTTAAAAAAACTTCCTAACTAAACAATAGTTTTTGTTGTCTGGTAACTTAAATTNAAAACCATTTAGGAAAAGCCACCCCAGTTCACCCAACCGAGATTCGAACCTCGATCTCCCTGTCCTCGGCAGTATGGCTCTACACGAAGCAAGCGCGTTAGCCAACTACGCCACCGAGGCGGGTTTCTCCTCATTTAAAAAAACTTCCTAACTAAACAATAGTTTTTGTTGTCTGGTAACTTAAATTTTCTTAATTCTTACCACAGTAACGAAAAATTAAGCAGGAGCCAAAAAATTACACACCTATAAAATGAACACCAAACTATATCACTCAAAGTGCGAAAACAACTAAACAGCTGATCTTCACCACTCCGATTGCAGTCACGTGACACGGCCGAACGGATCGTTGTAGAGGTGTGACTTCTTTCCTACTGTCGCCGGGCGCCAGTCACCCCTTGTTGTTGAACATCCACCACCCCCTAAATCTGTATTCACTTAAATTTAATTTCGCCTTCACGGTTCCACCTTGTCTTGATTATTCGAATCTTATTTAAAATTTAAATTTCTTATTTTAATCATGGCAATTTTTTTTTCGCCAAGAAGGAGGGGGATTCTGGGCCGAGGGCGCAAATTCGAGAAACTTGAGGGCGCACCGGCCCGAGGGCCGATGGGCCGGCGGGCCGCCCGAGCCTGTCCAAGAGTACTCGGAAGGTACACAAGAATCTGAAAAAGTAATTGCTGAAACATCCTTGAGACCCATTTTGAGGAAGCATCAGGCTGTACAGGATTCAGCTTTTTTTTTATTTCAGAAACTTCTGCTACACGACTATGAAACACGATTTCAGTTTTCTAGACATTTAGTGAATACGTTTTAAGAGGTGACCAACATTTTTTAGGCTGATGACATCGTATGAGCACATTTTAACCTAGGAGGGTTTGTTAATAAACCAAACTCTTGAATGTGGGCAACAGGAAATAACAATTAAATTTAGGCCAATGCACTCGCAGCACGTGGCTGTACGGTGTGGAATTATGTACAGTACATGAGAGAGTTGTAGGTCCTTGCTTATTTTTTTAATGCCAAGTAAATTATATAGTCCACTCGCTTTGCTCGTTGGGAGCTCCTCCCTCAAACCCCGAGTGAGTTTTCTTTGCAAGTGGATGTAACCTAATGTAATTCCAGCGTTGTTTTGAACGTAACAACTTAAAGTTACCGGTATTGTATTGTATATACCGTACCAACTTTAAAGTTGCTCCACCATTTTGAATTTTTTTGGGGTTTAAAAACTAACATTATTAACTTTTTGGAATTTTCCCGGTAGTTACAGGCTAGAAGCTAGAAGTGTGCCAAATTTCAAGTTTCTAGCTCATCTGGAAGTGGATAAACATTAATGTCAGTGAGTGAGTGAGTCATCCATGTGGATTTATAGTAGTATAATTCGTCATTGAAGTGGGGTAACTGACAGCTAGCAAAATGTACAAGATCCACTCTTATTATACCCATTAGCCAAACCATATGATCAGTAAGATCATTATTGTATTGATTTGTTAACCCTTTTGTTTGTCCAAACTTTCACAAAAAATATTTGTTTTTAATTTTGTTTTACTTTTAACAGTATTTACATCTTCTGCTAGCTGTTAGTTGCCACCACTCCTGTGACGAATGGACTCTAGTGACTAAATTTCCGAGACCATCTCTGCAAGCAATAAATAACCAACTTCTTGGGATGATAATTGTATCTATATTAATAAAATTAATAGTTTGTTTGTCGGTCATGAGCATTGTGTGATATATTCCACAGGGAAAGGTCTGAAAAAAAAACAGCCCCTGTGCACGAGCATTTGCGCATCAAAGCTGGAATTTTAAAATTGTTACTAGATTTTTTAATGAATTAAATTTTGGGTCGTAAGCACACAAAAAATAAATAACCGGCAACGGAGGGATTTAAGGGATTAACATTAAAGTTACCTTACACGTACAATCAATAAACCCGAGCAACGCCGGGTATTTAAACTAGTTCATAATAAGAAGAAAAGAGAATAGTTTTAATAGATGTGCTAAGTGAAGAAAGTGTCTTCAGCTCTGGTGAGAGGACGGAGTTTTTCGGCCACCCTGTTTTGGGCCGGGTGGTATGAAACAATAATCTCTGATTGAGTGCGGGTTTATCGGGTGGCCACGGGTTTATCACCCCAGCCACCAGGAGTATCAGAGGAGGGGGGAGGGGGGTGTAGCGACAGGACCTAAAGCCAAGCGCAAGGGACGCGACTGTTCGACCAGGGGTCGGGAGGGAGTGTTGATGTTACAACCCCCCCTCCTCTCCAACAATCACGGGGGAGGGATACTTGGGATAAAACAGAGTAGTTCTCGAAATGAGAATATTTGTGGACGCACACTGGTCACCTCCGCACCGAGACTTGGATATGCCGTGAATCAAGGATCCCTTCCGGAAGCTTCGTGCAGTCCTTTTTCGATAAGGTATTGGGTTGTAAGGGGTTGAGTAAGTCTTCCAACCAGTTCTCTCCTACTTAAATGTCAACCTCCTCACCTGCTTGTGGTGCACCCTGATTTCGACTGACGAGGCTCTGACCACCAAAAGATTCACGGGATAAGGAGTCTCCCTCTACCGTGCCAACGGCCTCCTTGAAGGGCGGAGGATCAGTTGGAGGCTAGGGCACTATCATGCCCTTGGGGTGGGAAACTACCCCTAAAGGCGGATGAACTAACCGTGGTTAACGGCATAGAATGTAGAAAGTCATCAACGGCGGACCGGACTTAGAAGCGACCAGTACAGCTCAAACTGTCGGGAAGGCGGATGAAGGCTGCAACAGTCTCGGAATCTCCAGTTGTCATAGTCTCTATGCCACTGGGCATAGGTTCTGAGCCTGCCAAGGACCATGTGATTGTTTAGGTGCAGCAGCATCCTCACGTGAAAGGACAACGAGTGATAGCCCATCATCATAGGGTTCAACCAATCCTCTTATCCAGGGGCTTCGGGTTATAGACCCAGGAGTGTCCCACAGACGCTCCAAAGCTCTGCTCAAATGAGCGAGATGTTAATCGCCAAATTTCCTGTGGGAGGCTATCACCCAGACCCCCGACCAGCTTTTGGTTGGTTTAATGGTCAGAGCCCCTGACTATTGATCTAGAGGTACCGGGTTCAATTCCCGGCGGTACCATGTACATTTATTTTTCCTTAAAGGGGAACTGTTCCTATGGTCACCATTGTGTGGTGAATTGAGCTTAAGTTAGACTTAAGATTTCCAGTGGATCCACATGCGGGTATGACGCGTAGACAACATCCAAGGTACATCCTGGATAGTGTTTTGTTCCCACAGAGCGACTGACAGTCTACATACACGGCTAACGAACTAGTTACTGTATCTTCCACGGTCAAATGTGCCGTATGCTAAAAATATATATATATAAACAGCCCCCCGTAGGGAAATGTGATCGCTCATATCTTTAGAAACTATTGTAGGTTTTACATGGTTCTATTTATTTTTCTTTATAAGTCTATTAGTTTCTATTTTGTCGACTATATTTTGCGAAGTATGACAACGCGTCACTTTGTGTTAAGGTTAAAATCCCGGTGTGACCCACATTGTCGGTTCATTATTCGATTGGTTCTCAGGCTTCCCTTCTGGAAGCAAAGGAGCATGAGTTCGAGCATCTGCAGTTCTCTGCAGGCCTAGAGTCACTGCAGGGACATGACGATTTGAGCAAGGTGGAGCACTGTAATATTCCATTCACTGTAGGAATTACTCTCTGAAATGTCTTTTTTCCTACCAATATCCTACTATATAATAGCTTTCTGGTAGGGAAAAAGGCCTTTCAGAAAACAATTCCTACGGTGAACAAACTTTAGGTTTTTCGCTTGTTTGTTTCGTACCGCGTCTTAATACCCGTCCGCGATATCCGCAATTTTATACTAAGTTACTAGGGAGGGGGGGGAGGTAGACTTTATAAGAACCCACTTCAGTGACAGAATGGTCTAAGGCATCACTCTCACAATAGACCGGCCTCCCGATGACGACGAGATCTGGGTTCGAATCCAGATCAGGTTTATTTAGTCATAAATGGTTTCCCACTTTCCCTCCACGAAAATTCGTGTAAATTTAATCTAAATTTTACCATCTTCATAGATACTCCGTTATTATAAGACATGCGGATGGCATAACGGGTAGTAATACGCGGCATAAAAACAAATATTTAGTCAAATATCCACAAAGAGTGTTTCAGTGCATTACAAAACCTTGGACAAAAAGGGAAATTAGATCTAATACCTTTTCAAACTGTCAAATAAGGATCTTCCTGTAACGATTAGACTCTAAATGAGACCAGCAAGGTCTGACACCTTAGCTGCGTTGGTAGCACGTCTGTCTACCAAACTAAGGGTCCCTGACTAGATTAACGACATGCCCTAAACCCACCTCGGTGGCGTAGTTGGCTAACGCACTAGTTTCGTGTTGAGATTGACTGCCAAGGACGGGGAGATCAAGGTTCAAATCTCGGTTGGGTGAACTGGGGGGTGGTTTTTCCTAATTGTTTTCCACTCTCCCTCAACGCAAATACGGGTTTACTTCCTCTAAATTCAACTTTCCCAATTGCACACCCATCAACGTAATTAATTCTAAAGCATATAACCCAAACAGTTAGTAAGACGCGGTCCTAAAAAAAAAAGACGTGCCCGAAAGATGTTTCATTAGTGAAATCGGGGCTTCCCCGTTCACAATGATGTATTTAACGGGCGGGAGACTGGGTGTTGTGTATGTTATATAATCAAGTTTTTTATCACCACGTATTATTATTATTATTATTATTATTATTATTATTATTATTATTATTATTATTAGCACTGCGTCTTACTACCCGTTCGGGCTATACGCCCTTACGCTAATGTGCAATGGTAGGATGATTGTGAGATGAAATGGAGGACCTACAGTTTAACGTGGAATCCGAACCACGGTGGAGGCCTGGCATTCCACACATTCACAAGTTGTGATTAATACACGTCTTGTCAGAGGTGAAGGAAGGGTTTGGCAATCAGATAGATCTCTGCCGGAACCGAGGATTAAACCCCGAATCCTCAGCACAGGGGTCTGACAGCTTACCCCTAGACCACCAGGTCACTTCATGTCTTACTAACCGTTCGGGCTATACGCCTATGTACTAATTACATTTATGGGTTGGGTATGTGTAAGGTTGTATTTATAGGAAGTATACCCGCATTTATGTGAATAGGTAGTGGAAAATCATTTCGGAAAAACCACCCTTAGTGAACGCAACCGGGATTTGAACCCTCATCTATCTCCGGCAGCCTGGTCTATTGCGAGAGTGACGCCTTAAACCATGCGACCGCCGAAGAAGGTTATAATGAAGTTAATTTGTAAGCTGTGTACCGTACTGATACAAAGTCTGTTTATATACATCTAAACATTTTTTTTTAAATATAACCCGCCTCGGTGGCGTAGTTGGCTAACGCGCTAGTCGTGTTGAGCTCGACCACCGAGGACGGAGAGATCGAGGTTCAAATCTCGGTCGGGTGAACTGGGGGTGGTTTTTCCTAAATGGTTTTCCACTCCCCCTCCACGCAAATGCGGGTTCACTTCCTTTAAATTCAACCCTTCCAATTCCTAATCCATTAGCGTAATTAGTACTTAAGCGTATAACCCGAACGGGTAGTAAGACGCGGTGCTAAATATTATTATTATTATTTAAAATATAAATACCAGCAGCAAATAGGAAGTGAAGACTCTTTTCCTCCTTCCTCTATGGCGTCTACACCCCCTCCTCCTCCTCTTTAACAGTGTTTGATACGTCGATGGCAGGGAGGGGGTGGCGCGCATTGTAATTCCGGCCGTATGCGCAGTAATTTCTCCCGTTTCGGCGCGTTGAGTTTTTTATTTTTCTTATTGCTTTTAAAGTGTCGATACTGAAACATATTTGTTACACTTTTTTTCTTTTTTTTTTTACTTCGACGGATTAATATTTTGTTTAATTTGTGTCACGTGATTTGTTGCAGATATTAACGAAACAAATACTGGGGGATTGACATTTTAGTTTTTGGATTGCGTAGAATTTTGTGTCTAAAATCACAAAATATGTTATTTATATATGTTATATATGTATATATAGCTAAATCCCATGGTATATATAGCTAAATCACATTTTATATATATATATATATATATATATATATATATAGAGAGAGAGAGAGAGAGAGAGAGAGAGAGAAAGAGAAAGAGAGAAAGAGAGAGAAAGAGAGAGAGAGAAAGAAAGAGAGAGAAAGAGAGAGAGAGAGAAAGATATAGAGAGGTATAATCGAGAATCCTTTGTACTACACAATAATATGTAGCACACGGTTGTCTAGTAGAATAGACTCTCGATTATCCGGCTCAATGAAAGGAAGGTGTACGGATGCTCTAATTTCTAAAAGTACGAATGGTTCTATTTAATGGTAACTGTAGTATTTTATCCCAAATTAATATTTAACTTCTTAACAAACAGGTTAATTTATAAATAAAGTTCATGATGTTTGTTAGACAACAAGCTTAACGGCCACACATTGTAATCTGGTCAACAGCCGAAAGATGAAAATTAAAAATAAATTTTTAAAAATTGCACAAATAATTAATCTGCAAACATGTTAACCCACGAACAAATAATTGGGAGTGTACTGAATATTCGAAGTTAGTATTCTCAACTTTAACTTTTATTAGGAATTCAAATTGGGGTTTAGTTTAAACTGTTAGGGACAATTGACACTTACTTAAAGGAACCCTAAAAAGTATCCTAAAAAAACCAAAAGCCAAGCTCTATATTTTCGGCGCTGCCAATCTTCTTGTGTTGGTGGTGAATTTACAGTATAGTGTCTTGTGGAAGCACCCTAACAATAAAATTATGGTTGGGTGACCTGGTGGTCTAGGGGTAAGGTGTCAAGACTTCTGTGCTGAGGGTCCGGGGCTCAATCCTCGGTCCCGGCACAGGTTTATCTGATTGCCAAACCCTTCCTTCACCTCTGACAAGACGTGTATTAATCACAACTTGTGAATGTGTGGAATGCCAGGCTTCTACCGTGGTTAGGATCCCACGTTAAACTGTAGGTCCTCCATTTCATCTCACAATCACCCTACCATTACAGATTAGCGTAAGTGCGTATAACCCGAACGGGTAGTAAGACGCGGTGCTAATAATAATAATAATATGTTGTGAGCTCGCCCTGACACTCGACCGTCCACATGGCATGTGGTGAACTTTTAACCAAACAGTCAACACTTCATGAGACCCGTTTCGGTGGTCGCATGGTCTAAGGCGCTACTCTCACACTAGACTAGACTGCCGATGACAAGGAGATAGTTCGATCCCGGTCGGGTGTACTGAGGGTGATTTTCTCTAAATGTTTACCCTTTCTCTCTTCACGCAAATGCAGGTACACTCCCTCTAGATTCAACCTTCCTCATTTCTAACCCATTAGCGTAAATAAGGCAATAAGCGTATACACCGGATGGGTAGTAAGACGCGCGTTGAGTTTACACGTTTTAAAATTAATGTTATATGACGACTTACTTTATGGTTTAGGAATGAAAAAGTAGGGGAAATAAATGAGTCCGCACTAGCGTGGAGGGAGGATGAGAAAATCATGGTTCTCAATCACATGTGGAAAAAACCCCATACCCACTGTGCCTTAGAGATTCGAGTTGAAACTCGACATCTCTTTTACCGGGAACCCAGACTATTGCGCCTTAGACTAGGTGATCACCGGTACGGGTCTGTGCTTGCGATGCAGTATGATTGCTCTCTGGAGTTGAATCATACCAGACTGCTAACCTATCAAATGCACCGCCTGTCTGCCACAGACTCGCTCAATATATTGTGATCAATAATTACAAGGTGAATCACAGAGAGTTTTTTTGCTTATTTTTTAGCACCACGTCTTACTACCCGTCTGGGCTATACGCTTATATAATAACTACGTTAGTTGTTTTAGGTGATGAAAGTTATATTGAGATGAAATGTACCCGCATTTGCGTGGAAATAGAGCGGGGAGGGTGTGGACCATTAAGGAAAAAACCATCCTCAGTAGAACCAACCGGTATTCGAACTCTGATCTCTCCATTATCAGAATGTACACTTAAAAAAGATATCGCACAAATATTGTTGGTGGAATAGATCGCCGTCGAGAGGAAAACGACTTAGAGACGTTAAAGGTTAGCCGTTAAATTTTAACTGGCAGCGCCTTAGTAACTTCTTTTATGATCGCATCCGACTTTCCGCCCTTTGGGGTAGTTTTATAGCCTGAATTGACAACGTTGGCAAAAAAAAAGTTATATTATATAAACATACCTTTGTAGCTACGTGTTTTGTTTCATTACGTGCATATCACCCTACTACAGTAGCCCCATGGCTTATTTGGTGCTGACTGACAGCTGACGGCTTTAAAAAGTTACTAGACCAAATTATGTATCCCTACGCTGAACCATATGATCTGCAAAAATACATGTGTTTAGCAGCTGTCACTTCTGACAGTCAGCTGTGAACTGTCAGTCAGCACCAAAGAAGCCATGGGGCTACTGTACCTAACCAGTTTAGCCGCATATTTATACTAATTATATAGGGATGAGTAAGGTATAATTTGGTTAAATGTACCCGCATTTTTGTGGAGGGAAACAATACAACATTTGGGGGGGGGAGGGGGAACTCAATACATACGGTGGTGTCATAAAATCAAAATGATATTGATACCTTAATTGTCGTGGTCACCAGTGCGTGAATGCTTGCTGCTAGTTCATTCATTCATTAATTCATTGTCATGTTGCAAAAATATATGTTAAACGAAAGTAAATTTGTTGATTCGTTCGTGTATTTATATTACTTGCCAAATAAGTTCTTAGTTTAAAAAAATTCACATATTTATTTCGCATAAAAAAGAAGAGAGAATATCGATCTTGTTAGCGGGCTCGGTCAATATTTTCAGGATTGTGAGTTTAAAGACTTTGTTTTTTTTTATCACTGCGTCCTACTACCTGTTCAGGTTAGACGCACATGTACTGATTACCATAATGAGTTAGGGATAATAAAGGTAGAAAATAAAGGAAGTGTACCCGCATTTGGGTGGAAGGAGAGTGGAAAACCATATAGGCAAAAACCATCCTCAATGCACCCGACCGAGATTCGAACCCCGATCTCCCTGTCATAGGCAGTCTGGTATATTGCGAGTGAGATGCCTTAGACCATGCAGCCACTGGAACAGGTATATAGACTATTTGTTTTAGAGAATCCAGGTTGCACTATCTCGTTAAGGAAAGATGATTTTAATCTGTCTTGTACAATTATTAATTTTGACCCATTTTCTTGGAGTTTTTCTCAAGTCTTTTCCAAAAACTAAGTGATACTATCATCTGGAATGGCATTTTAGTTAACTCCAAAATACTTGTACTTAGCCCGCTTTCGCTCTAAGTGAATATCAAGAAATGTAGACTCCACCGAGATTCAAACCAATAAAAAATTATGTGAAACAATGTAATGCTAGTTTTAAGATCTTAACCATCCTATTGCACCAACAACTACCCACTACCCAGTCATATTTTTTTAGTTCGTATCTTATGAACCGTTAGGGGATATACCCATTTAATTAGACTAACGGAGTAAGGTTGAGGAAGGCATATCTTAAAGGAAATTTGCCCGCATTTGCTTGGGGGAAGCGTGGGAAATCATTAAGGAAAACCACCCTCAGTCCATCCGGTTGGGATTCTAACTCAAAATCTCCTCGACACTGTCAATTCTAGACTAGACGAGAACGATGCCTTTATCCGTGAGCCCACCGGTACTGAGGATATAGTCAAATGCGTCAGAAAATCCCCCATGGCTCAACGACAGTTCCCCATGAATCACACGACTTGATGCGCATCATACGGGAAGTCCCCTGTGAGTGATGAATGACAAGTGATCCGGTGCGATAAAGTTTTGAGTTGATCCCTCTGGAACAACTTAACATCGCGTGACAGCTGTCAAAACGAACCGTCCTGGCAGAGCTGTCATACATGACCGCGCGGATCACTGTTCACGAACTCACCACCCGCGTCATCGTTACCCCATTGTACTCAGAGAAGGAAGGGTTTGAGTTCGACCCCCATATCAGAGTACGTTTCTTCGCTTTTCTGTTTTAGCACTCATGCGATTATAGTTATATACAAGACTTAAGGGGCCTAGGGCGATGTAAATTTGCGAGGATGGACTGCAGAGGTGCGTTTACACTTGGATTATTTGTCTGCTGGGTGCGTCCAAAAGTCAAATCGCGTTTTCTAGTAAACAAAACATGTTTCCAAACCAAGGTGTCACATTTCGTTTACCCTGAATGGTAGAAAGCCTACCTTGGGTCATGATCCTACTATATTGTAGCTTTTAAGGCGGGGTCCTAGTATTGTTCATCAAGGTAAAATGTTGCTCATCCAGGCCACATCAATCGTAGCCCAGTATTGGAAAGATTAGCCAGTGCTAATGTACCGGTACCCAGAGGACGCCCGGATGTACTAATCGTACGTCCTTTCCGTGGAGGCTCTTTCCATGTCCCGATGGGATGTTGGCGAAATTAGATAAAAAATAAAGCGCCTACCTCGGGTTAAGAATGCAATCTATGGATCCAAATAGCTCTTGTTCAATTATTTGTGAAAGTAGGCTTTAATGACACTATTTTGTCTATAAAAACTGTTTTAAAAGCTTTGATTTATGTTCTGATTCTACTGTAGTCAGTTTGTAAGTCGTTTTCTGATAAAACTCTTGGTTCATAAATGAGATGTTAAAATTAATAACAATTTTACTTTGACTATTACTATAAGAAGAAGAAGTTATAAAAACAAATTGGTCAAACACACAGGCAGTAGAGGTGGACATAAATTAAGACTTAAAAAAATCTTCAAGGAGCCGAAAGATAAAACAAAATTATTTAAAAGAAGAAAAGAGAAAATAAAACGTCCACAGGAGAATAGGAAACAAAAATGCAATGATTAATGAAAGGACAAATGATTCACTAAACACGTTTGGAAAAACAACAATCAAAGTGTCACGTTGTAAATAAAATAGCTGTATAGTAAAGTAGATAAAGATCGAGTGAAAAGTGAAAACAATTAAACCTCCAAAACAAAACAAAAAGTCGTGAACTAACGTAATTAGTAGATAACTCTCGTGGAAGTAACATGACAATGACGTCAGAATTTGATAATGTATGTGTGTAGATAAAACTAGTAAAATATCTCGTCTAGATATACTGCAATAGAACAATCAGAACTGCTATTTATTCTTCTATTTGTTGTTTGAATTCTACAATACTATAATCCTAGTAAGCAATCCTGGACTTCCGATGACGAGGAGATTAGGATTAAAATCCCGGTTGGGTGTGAGGGTGGTGTTTCATACATGGTTTACCATTCTCTCTTTACCCGCAAATGTCAGTACACTTGTTCTAAATTTACATTAGCGTAATTAGTAGCCTAAGTATGCGTACAACCCGAACGGTTAGTAGTAATATGAAGTGGTAATTTAAAAAAATACGGCGATAATTTATGCCTAAATGACAGCTGTTTGAGTAACAAATGTTCACACCTTGGGGTTTGTATGAAGCTGAGAAATGGAGCCTGAGGAAAGAGCAGAATAAATATTTGTGTGACTAAAGAAGAAATTCTAAGAAGAGTCAATAAAAAGAGAATACATTTTATATAGATTGTGGCTTAGCTATTGAAAATTTTGATTTGATAATCCTTGGAATAAGTTATTTTATATATATATATATATATATATATATATATATATATATA
>CABFWB010000327.1:278578-300755 GCA_902151455.1 Timema bartmani | reverse complement strand
TGGCCCATCATCCCCTTTCACTGGTACACTCTAGCTCAGATATGTTGAGAGGTGATTCTCATTATCATGGCCCATCATCCCCTTTCACTGGTACACTCTAGCTCAGATATGTTGAGAGGTGATTCTCATTATCATGGCCCATCATCCCCTTTCACTGGTACACTCTAGCTCAGATATGTTGAGAGGTGATTCTCATTATCATGGCCCATCATCCCCTTTCACTGGTACACTCTAGCTCAGATATGTTGAGAGGTGATTCTCATTATCATGGCCCATCATCCCCTTTCACTGGTACACTCTAGCTCAGATATGTTGAGAGGTGACTCATTATCATGGTCCTTCATCCCCTTTCACTGGTACACTCTAGCTCAGATATGTTGAGAGGTTAGTTGTTCATACTAGTACCATTTAATTTCTCATCATAAACCCAAAAAAAGTATTAATAAAACTGTTTGAAAATGATACTAAACTATATTTAATTTTCTAATTTATTATTATACGTAGAGTTGAAAAGTATTATGATGAATAAAACAATATCTTAAGATAAAAAAAAAGCCCTTAATTTTCAAAATTGTGTTTTTGTTGCACCGTCTGGCTTTGTATAAGTCTGTTTGTACACAAATTTAGAGCCTAGATGGTTGTATTATTTTTTTTATTTACGTCAAATTTGGTATATAAACATAATTTTATCTCGGTTTTGTGACCGTAGAAACATGAAAATTAAGGTTACCTACCTTGATCAACATTAACTAAAGCTATATTTTTATTCTAAACCCTCATTTTTAGAGTGTAATATACAATAAAAATATATCATATGTTTACATACATTATAGCGTTCAAAGATTTTTCTTATTTCTTAAAGCGTTTACGGCTCTGGTGCATAAACCATGTTGGTGATTTTCTTTGACTTTGATATTTTAATTACTTTTCATCGCATCTCTGTGAGTATTTAATATTAACAAAATAGCTAACGGTGCTTTATCTAAACAAAAATCCTACTTTTTTTATTTTAA
This sequence comes from Timema bartmani, assembly GCA_902151455.1. Lineage (NCBI taxonomy): Eukaryota > Metazoa > Arthropoda > Insecta > Phasmatodea > Timematidae > Timema > Timema bartmani. The sequence goes on along the minus strand of CABFWB010000327.1, from coordinate 299,742 downwards.
ACTAAGTACCTTGACAATTTTGATTAGCTTTTGTTTTTAATTTACATAATACAGAGAAATAATGCAAAGGCCATAAGTAACAAATAATAATAACAAAATTACACAGTACTGCTTGGTTTTTAGAAATTTGTAAATATTCCCAAAGCTCTAGATTACTTCATAAACAGTTTGATTAATATTTTCAATACATATTATTTATAAAGCTATTAATCTAGACTCTAGACAGTCTCCTTACTAATATGAACGAATAAATTTAAAACTAACCGGTCCCTTGGTGTTGTGGTCAGTGCATCTGGCTACGAGCCTAAGGGTCCTGGGTTAGATTCCCGACTGATACAATGGATATTTTTCCCGAAAGGGGAGTCACCCCAAAGGTCATCAGGGTTTGGTTGTTTGTGCTTAAAGTTAGGTTTAATTGTTTCCACTGGTTTCACACCCTCATACTTACTATCACCCTCATACTCACTATCACCATCACCTCATCTCATCGGGACATGGAAAGAGCCTCCACGGAAAGGATGTACGATTAGTACATTCGGGCGTCTCCTGGACAACGGTACATTAGTATTGGCTAATCTTTCCACCACTGGGTTACGAGTGATTTATTATTATTATTATTATTATTATTATTATTATTATTATTGAAAACTGGTTACTTTACATAAAAAATAATAATGCAATACATGAGAAAGTTTTGCAATATATTTACATATGTTCAGAGCCTATTCCTCTGTCAAAGTGTATAAACAAGTGGTTTCCAACCTGTTGGTCGCAGCGTATTTCGGTTTGGGTTGCAATACTTGTTTAGGTTTTAGCTTTATATTTACTTTTTCAAGTGATTTTAATGATTTTAGGAAGGTACGAAATTCAAATAGAAGTGTAAATGGTTAATATGATAATAACTGTTATGTTAATTCTTGGGTTCCCTTTAGTTAGTTTGGTTAGTTTCATGCTGACTTATAGTTTAATTGTGACAGCCACGTGACTAGCTAGCTTATCAACCAAAAATTCACCCCAACCCAGGCTTGTTGATTTTCTTTTTACATCTAAGTCATGTTCATATAATCGTTGTGTACTGGAAGTAATTTTTAATGCACTGTTTCCTTCTCTCCCCCATGCAACTAAGGGTACATTTCATCTCAATTATATCCACTTCACTTGTTTAGTTAAATATGGAAAGCCCGGATGGGTAGTAAAACGCTGTGCTAAGAAATAAACGAAAATTGATTTATTATTATTACTATAGTTATTGGAACGTAGAAAGCCAACACCGAAGAGTCGGCACGATGTCTTGGTCTATATTTTATTTCGTGCACTACACCCAATATCACCTCTGAGGAAACTGCAGGTCTTATGGAGAAAAGCGTTATCTTCGCTCTCTCACAGTTAACTGTTGCCAAATCTCCTCGCTCTCAGTAAAGTCTGAATTTGGTGTGCTGAGTTAAGAAGGAGCTACTGGCAACCTCGACTGACCAGCGTTGCGAAACTTGTCTTATATTTGGAGGGAGATTTACCACACAAAAACGATAGAATGACAACGTTGTTTCCCAATAGTTACCTTGCAGTTACCTCAGCGATGATATCCAGTGTAATTATTAGACAACAGTAGACGCCTTATTCTCACCAGCGGAAGTAGATGTTTGTAAATTGCGTCTAAAGAAAAATACACACACATAGTTTTTTAATAATAGTAAATGGTATCTTTATACTTCCTTTTCCTACTTTCATTCTCCACTACCGCAAGAAAAAGAAAATCCTTTTAAAAAAGTTTTTACCGAGGGGGTGGGGGGGAGGGGGTAATAGAGGGAAATTATCTTATGTAATGTCTCGTAAGTTTCCGATGTTGGTAAACACTGAAGGGATGTTTTATATAGTGTAAATAGAAAGGCTCAACAACTAACGCCCTTTTTGCGGTAACAATAAGAAAAGTGGTTTATATGAGTACTACGTCTCACAAACATGCGTAGTATAAAATATGTATATTGATCTTCAAAGTACCATTCTTTTTCCTATTCCTTAGGATACACTCATTATAAATCCTTGTGATATGTAGGAAAAATCATATTTTGGTATAAAAGTTGGTCGATAAAATATTTGATTTTAGTTAAAAATTGAACTCTTATTCAAATGGTATAGTGCAACAAAGATGGTTAAAAAGATACAGTTAAGTTTGATCGAAGATTGCTTTTCTTATGTATCTTTAAATACTGGTCAATACTGGCCTATATAATAACCGGTTAAAGTAGCCTACATCTTTAACCAATATTATTCGGTTGAGGGAGCGAGGGTGTTTTTGTTTTGTTATTGGAATGTTGTTATTGTTAGTTGGCATTTAGATTAAACCAACTAATTTTATCATAATTCGCATTTAAAGGTCTAGTAATCATATTGTTTAATCTCATTTTATTTTGCTCATGTGTTATTAATTTTAAAATTTTACAGTTAGATTCAAATGTATTTTGACCTTTCTCCAAATTTTGGTGTATTTATTCATAGGTTTTAATTAAATAACAACAACTCTTTGGTTTAGTCAATGTTCTGCATACAAGTAAGTAAGCACTCGACTTGGAAACCACCTTAAGTTGTGACACTGTACATGCACGACTCTTACTCAAGTGTCTATGATATTTTTTAGAAGATGAAAATACAGAAAAGGTTTGAAAAAAACTTACGATGTGCAAACAATTTTAAGTTAGGTTAAATTATATGGGGGTCATGATTATAAAAAAATATTAAATGTGTTCATTTTCTGTCTTATTTGTGCTATTTTCAATTTTAATTCTATTTAAAAATCGTATTAACCGTTGATTACGATATCAGAGGAGCAAAATATTTGCCATTATGTACAAACCCATAGTTTTAACGAAACCAAATAATCTTGCGCTTAGTCTGGCATAAAATCTGCTAATTTAAATGCATAAAGTGGTTTTTTTAATGTAGCATTATTATGATCTTAAAATTAACAATATCAGTGTGGCCCATGACCTTCATGATTTAATCTTAAGGACATCACCAAATAGAAAGGCGAAATTCTCACAGGACAATTTGGCTTATTAAAATGGCAGTTTTGACGTTTGAAAACGACAAAAATAATCCTGAAATAATAGTGTATGGCTACAACAACAAATGGCCGCATTTTTTTTTTTAACGTGAAGCCATTTCTTTCAACAATAATTCCCGGAGCTGTAGCCAACCGATTTGCATCCACTTAAAAAAAAAAAAACTTGTATACTGAGGACTAACCCAGAAATTTTAACATTCAGAAAACGACCCTTTCTTTCGACAGAAATTTCGATCACTACAAACCGATTTTAATTTTCTTCTTTTAAAATAAAAGCTTTTACTTAAGAGGATTATGATATAAAAATGTAAGAAATGACAATAACAAGGTTACTAGCTATATATATTTCACATTAGACAATGATCTGTGGATAAAACAGGGTTCCCGATGTAATAAAACCGTTGTTAAGATTGTAATGATGCTGTTTTGGACCCCTCTAATATATTCAAAAAGTCATGGATGAATAAACTGTATGTAAAATATCCTTTTAAGACCTCATCCATGGAGAATCACGCACTTTTCAGAAATAATGTCAAAGGATTGCACCATTAAAACTTATTTTATTCTTTTAAAATTTAACTCCGTAGTGTTTACCAAAAAAGCGAGTGACGCTAGCTCCCTATACCCAATAGGAAGCTAGCCTTCACGACACCTGTCACCAGGACTCTTTCGATTAGTTGGTTTTGACACTGGTTACGAGAGGTCCAAGGGGTAAGGGGTAGGTTATATATAAGCTGTTTTTGCGTATGAATCCAGAAGTCGATTCATCACGCGAATCGTTAAAATAGTGCCGGTAGGGAATAGAGAGTAGTCACATAAATCTACACAGCACAGTACTCAAAACACGGAACGTGGAAAGTTACACAGAAATAATCTGTAGTTCAACTAAGCTGTATCATATAAACTTATATCTTCAGTGCCGAAGATAAAATCACTTTAATAAATCGTGTGCAACATTAAAAATCTTATTTATTCAACTAAAATAAAACTTATAAGTAATCAGATCAAAACACCGTACCGCTTTAATTAGTGCTCGATCACGGGGCAATTATCAGCTAATTAAACGGTATCACTTTAATTGGCACCCAACGCGCAACCGTATAGTTTTAATTGGCGCCCAACGTGGGGCTATAAATACCAATTATCTCAAAATAAACCATATCTCCATAATTGGTGCCAAACAAATCCCGTATCTCTTTAATCGGCACCCAATCGCGGGGCCAAACAAATACATCCGTATCACTTTAAGATCTAATCAAAAGTTAACTGTAGATTTGAACAAAAATCACAACACATCTAGACTTATGCGGGGCTTTTTTTACAAAAGTTTGTGACTTGAGCAAGTATGTTGACTTGAGCGATTTTTCGCCCGAGTACGATTAGTTATTAACTAAAGAGCTTATCCTGTTAATTCTCCTTAATCTCAAAATCATGACAATTTGAATACATAGTCGTTGGAAATCAGCCAATTTTACCTTTAAGTTTTAAATTTATTAAACAAAAAATTTCAAAGTAAAACATATTTTGAAACAACAAACCATCACTTTAATAAAGCAGAACATCTGAAGACCTGAAATACGTTTCAGCGCTACATTAGCGTGCCGTCGACCTTGGTGGTCTTGGGGTAAAGTGCTCGCCTCAGGACCCGATGTTCGTGGGTTCAAACCCAGCCGGGGACAAGGGATTTTTCTTGGGCTATGACAATCCGTAGCGCAACCTCCTTCGGAGGGGAAGTAAGCCTTCTGTCCCATGTCAATTGTGGACATGTAAAAGAACCCTAGAAGTAATGTGAAAACATATTTCCTAGCAAAATTGGTAGGCCCTTTCGCGCTCGCTTATAGAAATTCTCGTGTGCTGATAAGTCGGTTCAGAAAGTACATGGTACATACATAAAATAAATACAAATAAAAGAAAAATGACATTTCTGAATCATTTTACCGTAGAGGTCTCGTGTTTGGGTGAGTGCCGCTTCTAGAATAACTTACAAAATACCAGCCGGACTCGATGATTATTTTTTAGACATCTTAGTTGTATTCCTACAGTTATTATCAATACATGTGCTAGTTATGATAATTAAAGCAATCATCAGTTAGCACGTGGGCGTAACGTCACGCTCTTTTGGTTTTGTTTGTCAGTGACGGGACCAGGTGTACCAACTACCAGGGGTGATTTTTCCTAAACGGTTTCCTCCGTCCTTCCACGTAAATAAGGGTACATTTCTCTAAACTCAACTTACCCCACCAATGTAATTATATGTGGATGACCTGGACGAGTAAGATATAGTGAAAATAATAACAACAAAAAACTAGGATTCGCTTGTAGCTTTCTCAAGGGGTCACGATGTTCTTTAGAGAAAAAAAATTGGGGTCAAACCCCACAAAGAGCTGAACATCTATTCTGTCGTTAAGAGGGACGCCTACTTTTCATTTATCTGAGGTATTTAACGTGCACTTTGTCTGAACCGACTTATTAACTAACTTAAATCTAGAACAGACACAACACTAATGATAAATTTTTCGGTCATGCCAGGAATCAAACCGGGAGCCTTAGCTCAGTAGACAGATATGCTACCGACTTAGCTAAGGTGTCGGACAATTCAACTCCCAGAGTTGCAGAACCAAAAAGAACCTAAACAGCAATGAACAATTTCAACCGTTTACATTTCTATTTAAATTTTGCTCCTTCTTATAATCATTATAATCATTTTAAAAAGTAAATATAACGCCATAGCTTATACAATAATTGTAACACCACCCGAAACTCACCCCAGCCCCAAATCGGGTCACAGCCCCTAGGTTGGAATCCAACGCCTTACAGAACCGACAAACTTATTAAAACTTAAGTGAGCTTGATTCACTTTTACCTCTAACGCGTTTTCTAGTTGTTTCTAAGATAGGAATAAAGAGCCCTGGTGGGGTTGTATGCAAACCCCCCCCCCACCTACTATCCCCGACCCACTTGGGTAAATCTTTATCCAGGCTGGGAAGAGAAATAATGAAAAAGAACAGTATTAAAACTAGATTTGTAAGTTGTTGTTTTTTTTATCATAGACTGCAGTTCTTTGATCAATGTGAAGCTACAAGTGGAGATTTTATTTTGTCTTGAAAAGAGACAAGTAGAAAGAACGAGGGATAGATTAATAAATAATTCATCCAACATCCATATTTCTTAAGAACGAAAGAGTATGTCGCAATGCCTAGGCTTATGTCGCAATGCCTAGGCAAACGGTTTGAAAAACACATATCGTGGGCAAACTTCACTTTAATATAAAAATATATTTTCTCATGTAACATTAGTTATTATCTTATTTATTTGAAACTATAATACAAAATGTATACCCGCTTCAGTGGTCGCATAGTCTAAGGAGCTGTTCTCGCAAAAGACTAGACTGCCGATGACTGGGAGATCGTGGTTCGAATCTGGTTGGGTGTGCTGAGGTTGGTTTTCCCTAAATGGGTTTCCCCTATCCCTACAGACAAGTGTGGATACATTTCTTCTAAATTTTAGTTTCCTCATTTGTATTAAAATTAGTGTAATTAATGCACATTGTATGAAATATTAGTGAGAAGAGGAGCAAAAAAGAATCGGACGACACAATCGTACAAATTTTCTCGTATATTAAATTATAGTTTGTATCAAATATTTCAAGTATAGGTTTATAGTAAACCAATATTTAAAATTATTTTCCGAGAAAAGGCAAGCATAACGTCTTGTTTATCACAATAAACACACTTCAAATATAAATTCCAAACAAAATTGTTTCCATCATAAAAAAAAAATCAAAAAGTTATCTATATGTAAATTACCATCGAATTATTTTTATATTTTTAAAAATATAAAGACACATTCTTATTTATTATTAAAACTAATTCTAAGGTATCCATTTCGAAATGAATCTTAACAGATAATTTTGAAATATTTCAAACTTTCAAAAATCTGTCAATAGTAAACTACTCCTCAATTCATTTATTTTTGATAAATAAATTTCTAATTTTATTCTTTTTGTCTTGTAAAATAGAATCCAGGTGCCAGTTTTAGAAAAAATCTTTAGAGTTTTTTTAAAACAGGCAATTTAAAAAAAATCATCAATAAACTACTATTAATGTATTATTTCTAAGAAAAACAATCAAATAAAATTGTTTATATTATTAAAAACATATCAGAAAACCATTTTAAACAAAAACGTTTGAATTCATTTTAAAAATAATTCTAATTTTCTAAAATCACTTATCAATAAACTATCCTTCAACGAAATTTAACCAAAAACCAAGTACACAGTGTTAATTGGATATCCATTTCAAACAAAATCCTTAGAGCCATTTTATAAAAGTTTTCAATTAAAAATTTTTTATCATCAGTAAACTACTCTTAGATTAAAGGCTTGGGTCAATTTAAAAAAAAAATGGTCCTGGGGTATAAAAACATATGACATCTAAATATCAAGTTTGAAACAAATTCATCAAACCGTTTAAAATATGTGACCAGGTACATACAGACAGACAGATAGAATTGTAAAATCAAATTTTTTTTTTTTTTTTTCAGAGGCAGATAAAACGTTGACGTTCATCATTATTTCGAGACCTATATTTTTTACGATTACAATACTTTCTCTTTAAATGAGAAAATAAAAAAGGAAAAAATATATATACATTTTAAAATTAAAATAAATGATTACTCACAAATTCACAGATTTAATGAGTACTTTAAGACTTTTAATAAATGTAGCTTATGTAAGGCAAGGATTTCAAAAACAGATTTTGAATATCTATGTGGTCTGATGATCTCTTGGTTTAAGTTATAGTGGTAAAACCTGCTTCGGTCGCTGCATGGTCTAAGGCGTCACTCTCTCAATAGACTAGACTGTTGATGACAGGGAGATCGGGGTTCGAATCCCGGTCAGGTGTACTGAGAGGTGTTTTCCCTAAAATAGTTTTCCACTCTCCCTCCACGCAAAAGTGGGTACATTTCCTTTAGCTTCAACCTTCAGTATACCTAGCATATTGGCGTAATTAGTACATAAGCGTGTAGCTCGAACAATTAATAAGAAGAGTTAACTTCTTCTAGTCATGTAAACGCGTTGAGTTTCAACCAACGACGACCTTCCATTGAATATGGTACGATATCGAAGTATCGAAACATGTCGGATAATACTCTTCCAGAATTCTCCATCTGTTCTGGAATACCAAAAAAGAGTAAAGGGACGTTGATTTCAGTTAAGACTTAAACTTAACTTTTTCATCAAACTTAAATTAACTTTCAATTTATACATACTATATTCAAAACTTTTGATTTTAACTTGTTTTTAATAAGTTCTATATTCTTCATCTTTGTATCAAACTACACTTGTATTGTTAATTTTTAATATGTTATTAATGATAGTTTGACCATTTGACTCTTTTAAATGCACTAATTATTGAGTCAATGAAATATTTAAAATATTTTGAAAATTTGTTATAATTGATATTCCAAGATTATAAATAACTTGTCCAGGGTCTTTTAGTTGTATAGAATTTTTCATTAGTATTCACATTTATAAAATCTTAAATTTGAGATCATATTTTTTTCTGAATTCTCTAAATAACAATATCTAAGTCTTAATTTATATTTATTCACTCCTTACTAAAGATTTATTTAGAATGTTTTCTAAAATGAAGTAATAAGACGTTGTGTTAATAGAAATAGTAGTAAATTCAGATAACCAAAAAAACAAAAAATGAATGGGCCATAAAACAAGGACGTGAGCTAAATGTGTATTACTTCAAACATGCAGTTCCCTTAACCACCAGCACCCCAATTAACCTTTCTCATCCCCTAGAACACGGGGGTTCTATAAATTAATACGATAACCGTGACACTGTCAGCGTTTACCTACCCAAATTACACCATATCTGTGTAATAACAGTAAAACAAATATACTTTTTAGAATACTTTTTTTTTTGCTTGAACACTCGCAAATTGCTCTTAAGAACGATGTTTTCTAATTAGTCCTTATAACAGTGCAAGATAATTAGCAGTCTACCTCCTGCTCTCATTTCCATTTTATTTATTACAATGCGCTGGTATTAATTTGCAGTGTGAAAACTTTGTGAAATAGAATAAAAAAAAGTGACGTACAGCTTTAATTTACATTTCACCCTCTAACAACTACAGTGAAAATATGGTAGGAAGAGCCTTTATTAAAACACAAAACCTATCAGGTTTGTGTTCAATATTGATAACCTTTTATTATATTACTGGGATTACTTGACATATAATTATATTAAAGAACCTCACTTATTTCACTTATTTGAGGAAATTAACGTGCACTTTCTGAACCGACTGATTAAATAATAACATGGGAATTTCTTTGAGCGAGAGCGAAAAGACCTACCAATTTTGACGGGAAAGGTATTTTTAACACACCTTCAAGAGTTCTGTTACATGCCACAGTCGACATGGGACCGACGGCTTTGCTTCCCCTCCGAAGGAAGTTGTGCTACGAATTTTAATCTTATATCAAAGTAATTTTAGTAACTTTCTTAAATGTTTTTCATACCATGTTCCTACTATAGATTATTATGCTAAGACTTAGATGGCTCGTGAGGTAAAAAAGGTAATAATGTAATATAATGTAATATTATTGGGTTATTAGTCATAAGAAAATGAATTTTATAGCAATCAAATGCGCTTGAAATGGTCTATTTAAATGATATTGTTAGTTTTAATTAGGTTGTATATACAATATAAATATGTATAGCCTGTATATTTAAATATATACATGCATAAACGTATGTGTATGCGTAAAACACAAACGGGTATGTTTAGAATTTAGAGTAAATGTGCTCACATTTGGGTTGATGGAGAGTGGTAAACCATTTTGTAAAACCAACCTCTCTAACCCCAACCAAGATTTGAACCCCAACCTCCTTGTCAAAGATAAACCTAATTCTAATTAGCTTGACATTTAGATTATTTTCCCACCGATTTGGATAACTAAAATAATTTATGGAAAAACTACACAAGATTTTTTTAAATAATAGGTCAAAACTTTATTTATTCAAGAAAGGTAATTTTACAACATTTAGTTCGAAGGGCTGAACAGATCTAATTATAACAAACCTTATTTCGATTAATTTAATCGAATCTGAATAAGTGGTCACATGGTCTAAGGCGTCCCTCTCACAATAAACTATATTGCCGATGAAAGTGAGATTGAGGTTCAATTACGGTCAGGTATACGAAGGTTGGTTTTCTCTAAACAGTTTTCCCCTCTCCCTACACGCAAATGTGGGTACACTTCCTTTGAATCCAACCCTCCTAATCCCTAACTCATTAGCGTAGTTAGTATACATACATATAACTTAAATTGGTATTAAGACGCGGTGCTAAAAAAAAAGTTTATTAACACTTTGGATTTGTACTTAGTAAACCGCAAGCCACCACTGTGGAAAATTTTCCTACTCAAAACGTACCGGAAAATGTTGATCTCTAATGTCGATACACTCAGTTGGCTCAGAAAAAAACAACTCAGTGGCGTATAAAAGGAATTTGATGCCCGGGGCGGGTCTATTTTAGCACCCCCTACCCGGTGTAGAAACCAATATCTTTAAGAAAAAATTCTCATAAGAAGTTTAGTAAGAGATTAAATAAAAACAAATCTGGAAAACCAATCCTGTAAAAATACAGCAATGTAGTGAACGTCCCCCTAATAAAAGGTAGTTAAAGCAGTGAACCCCTAATATAGCCCCTATTAATAATATTAAGTATATATATATTTTTACAAACTGACACCTCCATGACACCCCTTGACCGACGGTACCAGGTGCCAACCCTAGACGCTGGGCCACGGGGTCCCACCATGTTGTCACACTTGTGGATAGAATTGACGTAAGATTCTTCGAGATCTTTCTGGCCCGACTTCCACAGACGTTAATGTAGCTTGTTAAAAACTGTTGGCAGGAGTATCTCGTATAACCACCAGGTGTGCGAGGACTGAATGAACACCTGCCCGACCTCTGTTCTCGTCGTGTCAACATGGAACACTTCCAAAGAGCCCGACGACACCAACATTCCGAGGAACAGAGAAGTATTTGTGTGCGCATCACTCCATTAGGTTAGGTAACACAGTTTTAAACAGGCGACGTATCGTATTGCGGTAATTTGAAAGCAGAAAAACGCAAGGTGAATGCGGTTGGAATGAGATAGCTAAGAAATGTGTGTGGAAAAGCTCGTATGGACAGTTAGTAATGGATGGGTACAGAAGGAGTGCGATTTGAAAGGGAATCCGATAGTTCATTGTTAAAGAAGCGTCTTATGTTGGGTAGTTTGGGCATGTTGAGAGGATGAATGTGGATCGAGTGAAGAAGCAAATATATGAAGGTAGAGTGTACGGATCGAAAGGGAGGCTTGAGCCATCTAAGGTGTGGCTAAATGTTGTAGACGAATGTGTGGAAAAGAGAAACATTAAAGAGTTTTAAGAATAAAAGAGCGTGTATGACTCGGTGTATGGATGTTGTTGAAGCGAAGGGAGTATGCAAGTGTAGAGAAAGTTAGTGAGGATGGATTAAGGGACGGAGTTGTTTTTTGAGCTATGTGTACAGATTATTGCATACTCTGTATGGAAACGGTGTGATTAGGTATGTGCGTGGTATATATGTACGTATGTACGTACGTATGAATATACGTATGTACGTACGTATGAATATACGTATGTACGTACGTATGAATATACGTANAGGTAGGTAGGTAGGTAGGTAGGTAGGTAGGTAGGTAGGTAGGTAGGTAGGTAGGTAGGTAGGTAGGTAGGTAGGTAGGTAGGTAGGTAGGTAGGTAGGTAGGTAGGTAGGTAGGTAGGTAGGTAGGTAGGTAGGTAGGTAGGTAGGTAGGTAGGTAGGTAGGTAGGTAGGTAGGTAGGTAGGTAGGTAGGTAGGTAGGTAGGTAGGTAGGTAGGTAGGTAGGTAGGTAGGTAGGTAGGTAGGTAGGTAGGTAGGTAGGTAGGTAGGTAGGTAGGTAGGTAGGTAGGTAGGTAGGTAGGTAGGTAGGTAGGTAGGTAGGTAGGTAGGTAGGTAGGTAGGTAGGTAGGTAGGTAGGTAGGTAGGTAGGTAGGTAGGTAGGTAGGTAGGTAGGTAGGTAGGTAGGTAGGTAGGTAGGTAGGTAGGTAGGTAGGTAGGTAGGTAGGTAGGTAGGTAGGTAGGTAGGTAGGTAGGTAGGTAGGTAGGTAGGTAGGTAGGTAGGTAGGTAGGTAGGTAGGTAGGTAGGTAGGTAGGTAGGTAGGTAGGTAGGTAGGTAGGTAGGTAGGTAGGTAGGTAGGTAGGTAGGTAGGTAGGTAGGTAGGTAGGTAGGTAGGTAGGTAGGTAGGTAGGTAGGTAGGTAGGTAGGTAGGTAGGTAGGTAGGTAGGTAGGTAGGTAGGTAGGTAGGTAGGTAGGTAGGTAGGTAGGTAGGTAGGTAGGTAGGTAGGTAGGTAGGTAGGTAGGTAGGTAGGTAGGTAGGTAGGTAGGTAGGTAGGTAGGTAGGTAGGTAGGTAGGTAGGTAGGTAGGTAGGTAGGTAGGTAGGTAGGTAGGTAGGTAGGTAGGTAGGTAGGTAGGTAGGTAGGTAGGTAGGTAGGTAGGTAGGTAGGTAGGTAGGTAGGTAGGTAGGTAGGTAGGTAGGTAGGTAGGTAGGTAGGTAGGTAGGTAGGTAGGTAGGTAGGTAGGTAGGTAGGTAGGTAGGTAGGTAGGTAGGTAGGTAGGTAGGTAGGTAGGTAGGTAGGTAGGTAGGTAGGTAGGTAGGTAGGTAGGTAGGTAGGTAGGTAGGTAGGTAGGTAGGTAGGTAGGTAGGTAGGTAGGTAGGTAGGTAGGTAGGTAGGTAGGTAGGTAGGTAGGTAGGTAGGTAGGTAGGTAGGTAGGTAGGTAGGTAGGTAGGTAGGTAGGTAGGTAGGTAGGTAGGTAGGTAGGTAGGTAGGTAGGTAGGTAGGTAGGTAGGTAGGTAGGTAGGTAGGTAGGTAGGTAGGTAGGTAGGTAGGTAGGTAGGTAGGTAGGTAGGTAGGTAGGTAGGTAGGTAGGTAGGTAGGTAGGTAGGTAGGTAGGTAGGTAGGTAGGTAGGTAGGTAGGTAGGTAGGTAGGTAGGTAGGTAGGTAGGTAGGTAGGTAGGTAGGTAGGTAGGTAGGTAGGTAGGTAGGTAGGTAGGTAGGTAGGTAGGTAGGTAGGTAGGTAGGTAGGTAGGTAGGTAGGTAGGTAGGTAGGTAGGTAGGTAGGTAGGTAGGTAGGTAGGTAGGTAGGTAGGTAGGTAGGTAGGTAGGTAGGTAGGTAGGTAGGTAGGTAGGTAGGTAGGTAGGTAGGTAGGTAGGTAGGTAGGTAGGTAGGTAGGTAGGTAGGTAGGTAGGTAGGTAGGTAGGTAGGTAGGTAGGTAGGTAGGTAGGTAGGTAGGTAGGTAGGTAGGTAGGTAGGTAGGTAGGTAGGTAGGTAGGTAGGTAGGTAGGTAGGTAGGTAGGTAGGTAGGTAGGTAGGTAGGTAGGTAGGTAGGTAGGTAGGTAGGTAGGTAGGTAGGTAGGTAGGTAGGTAGGTAGGTAGGTAGGTAGGTAGGTAGGTAGGTAGGTAGGTAGGTAGGTAGGTAGGTAGGTAGGTAGGTAGGTAGGTAGGTAGGTAGGTAGGTAGGTAGGTAGGTAGGTAGGTAGGTAGGTAGGTAGGTAGGTAGGTAGGTAGGTAGGTAGGTAGGTAGGTAGGTAGGTAGGTAGGTAGGTAGGTAGGTAGGTAGGTAGGTAGGTAGGTAGGTAGGTAGGTAGGTAGGTAGGTAGGTAGGTAGGTAGGTAGGTAGGTAGGTAGGTAGGTAGGTAGGTAGGTAGGTAGGTAGGTAGGTAGGTAGGTAGGTAGGTAGGTAGGTAGGTAGGTAGGTAGGTAGGTAGGTAGGTAGGTAGGTAGGTAGGTAGGTAGGTAGGTAGGTAGGTAGGTAGGTAGGTAGGTAGGTAGGTAGGTATGTATGTATGTATGTATGTATGTATGTATGTATGTATGTATGTATGTGGGCATGCATGTATGGAGTCTCCATTAGAAAACAATGACTTGAGACCAGAAAAACAATTTTTACATATTTAAAAAATATAAAATCTATTTTTTTGTATGTATTTAAAATGAAATAAACTATTTCAATGATTACAATTTTATTGTTTTCAAATGAAGAATGCAGAAGACATCATTCCGAGCGAAGTCATGTATCTGATATCCTGGTTAATCGGCCGTGAGTTAGAATCTACGTTGGTTGTAGATCCTAGCCCCTGGTCATATTGTGTCTGATATTCTGGTTAATCGGCCGTGAGTTAGAATCTACGTTGGTTGTAGATCCTAGCCCTTGGTCATATTGTGTCTGGTATCCTGGTTGATCGGCCGTGAGTTAGAATCTACGTTGGTTGTAGATCCTAGCCCCTGGTCATATTGTGTTTATATCCCGGTTAATCAGCCGTGAGTTAGACTTTACGTTGGTTGTAGATCCTAGCCCTGGTCATATTGTGTTTGATATCCTGGTTGATCGGCCGTGAGTTAGACTCTACGTTGGTTGTAGATCCTAGCCCCTGGTAGCCCCTGGTCATATTGTGTTTGATATCCTGGTTGATCGGATGTGAGTTAGACTCTACGTTGGTTATAGATCCTGGCCCCCTCGATACGGCCAAATAGGCCAGCGGGAGTTTGTCCATGGAACGTGATGTAAAGAGAACTGTGGAGAGAAGGAAGTTATTTGGAGGGAGGGGGAACACCCTAAGACAGACAGACAGACAGACCCTACCCCCTGATGTAACTCTGACAACCGGAGCTCGCGATTGTCCGGTGATGAGTAGGGAGGGATCCAGTAAATTTTTCGGAAAAATATTCATTTCGTGGAGGCACAGTGGAAGGGGATGTATTCTAAAAAAAGGATTTGATTACAATTTTGAAGTATTAACATATCTGGACCCACGCCGGTGGGCATGAGGTCTGATGTCGAGCTCATTTAGTCTGGTTTACCGGTGACAGGAGGGTCAACGTTCGAATCTAGGCCGAGTTTGTTAAGATGGGACCAGTGTTTTTGTAGTTTTTATTGCAAAACTTTTTTTTTTTTGCTAAAATATATAAAATATTGCTCCAGCACAAAAAAAGAGTTTAATTTTCTTCACATGTTGATATTAACAGTTCTTGAATATCTGTCATGAGCATTGAGGCAATAGATGACAAACTTTTAAATGAAGGGAAAAAACTGTCACTAAATTCCGGGACACCATTGACAGATATTCAAGAAATTTTTAGATCGCCATGTGAAGAAATATAAATTCTATGTTTGTACTGGAGCAATATTTTATTTATTTTGACAAAAAAATGTTTTGCCATAAAAACTTCAAAAACACTGGCGTTTTCTCGAATCCCCTTCCACACCGCCTTAGGCATGTTTTTTACTTTCTCGCGATCTTACAGGTAGCGAAAGTATTGTGATCGTCAAAAAAATAGAACTTGAGATTTTGATGGATGTCAACGTTTCATGACCCCCCCCCCCGAATCCGAAAAAGTTGTTTTTGAATTTCTGTCTGTATGTCTATCTGTCTGTACCTCAAACTAGAGCCTAAACTATTTTACCGATCGGGCTAAAACTTGGTATGTAGGGTTTTCATAGGGTTGTCCCAAGGGGTTTTGGAATTGGATAGCTAACCCTAAAATTAAGGGTAGTTTACTGAAGGGAGAAAAGAGAAAAAATCTATTTTCTCAAAATCGGCTCTAAAGATTTTGATTACATTTAATTTCTAAGCATTGATCAATACTATAAACAAAATGACTACTCTCATGTTTTCGGAAAAATGACTTTAAAAGTTCTGGTCTGATGCGTAAATTCTCATTTTTTATCACTTCTCCAAAACTATTTGAGATATGAAATTACTTATCATTGCAAATACGTATTTGCATTGATATGTATATGCATGCAAATATTTTGTTTGAATCATATTTTTTTAAAACCAATAATTTTCAAGCTAAACATAAATGTATATATTTTTTAACTATTCGAATACTTAAATCGTAAAAAAAAATCCGACCCGAGATGATGGATGTCATCGTTTCATGACCCCCCGAACCCTAAAAAGTGTTTTTTTGCAATGCCGTCTATCTGTGTTTGTGTTTAACCCTAAAATTAATAGTAGTTTAGTAAAGGTCGAAAAGAGAAAAAATCAATTTTCTCAAAATCGGCTCTAGCGATTTTGATTAAAATTCATATCTATGCGTTTATTAAGATTATAAACAAAATGGTTATTTTTATTTTCCTATTAATATAACTTTTAGGGTACTTTACAGAAGCGGAAATCTCCTTATACCCACAACTATTTAAAATAATAAATAGCTTACCATTGCAAAATTGCAGTACTATTAAAAATAACCTCTTAGGGGAAATGTTTGTATAGTATGATTTTGGTAGGAAGAACATTAGAAGCTAGTTACTAAAGTTACTAAAATAATTTTAATATATCCATACATAAAGTCATGTCATCTGCAGATGTTACTTTTGAAAGATATTATCAATACCTATAGAATAACTAAAATAATAGGCTTATAGTAAAATGTTAGCAATTATGTCTGAAAATAAATATGTTTGGATTTTTTCTACTGTTCTTCCAACCAAAATCAGGGTATACAGCAATGGTCTAGCTCTATCATTTTAGACTCAATCGTCCATATTTACCTTTTTTATTGGTCTAAATTTATAATTGATGAATCTAATGAAAATTCGATAGCCATAAGATGTGGAACTCCTAATAAAATGTGAAAGTCTTAACTGGAAGTCGAAATTTTAATACGAAGCATTGACCGTTGTAAACCCAATATCGATAAAAAAAAATTGGTCCAAATATACCAGTGAGGACTTTTATTCTTTAAAAAGAAAATCATAAAATTTAAATCCGGAAGTTAAAAAAATGTTTAACGTCAGTATAACGCATTTTTTTCTCGGGTTTGCTTGTGAATATTATTGCTTTCACAAATATTACAAGCTTTGAGTAAATATCTCCATTTTTAAACAACGGAGTGAGAAAGTCCGTGCGGAGTTCCGTACCATTTATTTTCTAATTGGTTTTACATTCTCCCCCCTTGCAAATGAGGAATATTTTTTCTTTAAATCCTACCATTTTTATTCCTAACGACGAATACAACTGATTAATGACCTCCAACAAGAAAATAAGATGAAGTTACATGATTTTTTAAAAAAAAGAGGAAGCTGCTGATAGGACATAGGCCTACTGGAGGACTCAGATTTGAAAAAGGCAACAGACCTGTCGAAAGACATAACACCTAATAATAGTAATAATACCCACTTCGGTGGCCGCATAGTCTAGCACGCTACTCTCGTGTTGGACTAGACTGCCGAAGACGGGAAGATCGGGGTTCGTATCTCGGTCGGTTGAGCTGGTTTTTTCCTAACTGGTTTTCCACTCTCCCTCCGTACAAATGTGGGGGCACTTCCTCTAAAGTATACCTTCTTGATCCCTAACACATTAATGTAATTATTAGTACATATTAGTACATCCCGAACGCATAGTAACAGTGTTAAAAAAAATAGTAATAATCCGAACGGGCAGTGAAACCTGGTGGATAAAAAATGGGTGGTATTTTGGACCAACGTAGATAGGGCGTATGGACTAAGGATGGATATAATTCTTCCTTTCATTTATGTAGAGCTAACCTCACATAATCTAACCTAACCTAACCATCAAAAGAATTCCTTCAATCTTTGCAGTTCTAGCCTATGCTAACCTAACCTAACCTAACCTCACATAATCTAACCTAACCTAACCATCAAAAGAATTCCTTCAATCTTTGCAGTTCTAGCCTATGCTAACTTAACCTAACCTAACCTCACATAATCTAACCTAACCTAACCATCAAAAGAATTCCTTCAATCTTTGCAGTTCTAACCTATGCTAACCTAACCTAGCCTAACCACCAGTCGATATCATTTCATTTTGTAGACACAGCCTAACACAACATAACCTAGCCTAGCCATCAGGAGTTTCTCAAACCTAATCCAACCCAACCTAAATTAACTATCAGGCGAATGAACAAACAATGGCTAAAGAAACGCGAGCTGGAAGTTCACAAACACACAAGGTAGTATGAACAAGTGTTTTCACAACCGCGCTAAACGTTCTATAAGCAGCCGGATCCAAACGTTACGTGAATTTCAACCAGGATGATCCCAGATTCCACCAAACTTCCTTCGTGCGAACTCTTAATACAACAATAAAAAAGATTGTGATTGATCCCCAAAAATGACAGTCCTTGAGCTACAGACTATACCAAGGGCAAAATAATAAAAATTTTAGTAATCCAACATGAGAGTTGAATTGAAATTGGTTTAAGAGTATAACAAATAAGTTTTTCTTAAAACTTATTGTCTTCCCCCTTTAACACCGGTATTCGTAATTCCCCGTGCGTTGAGGCATGCATGACTAAGAGTATTCCTCCCCTCCCCTTATAGTTCTCCACTTCATTACCACACAACCGCGGGTAAGTTTACTATAAAATATTACCTAATTCACCCCTACTGACATATTAAACCACGTGAACATTTCTTATTCTCTATGAATAATTATAATGTACTAATGAATGTGGTATTAATTTGTTCTCTGTCCAACTTGATCTTCAAGGGGAAATATCTACTTAAAATCCAAGGTGATTTATTTTATCAACGCGTCTTACCACCCATTTGGGTTAAACACCTTGATATACTAATTACTTTCATATGATAGGGATGATGAAGGTTGAATTTAGAGGAAGTGTACCCGTATTTGCGTGGAGAGTGAGTGGGGAAACCATTTAGATAAGAAAAACCTCAGTACACCCTACCGGGATCGAACCACTATCTTTCCGTCATCATCAGTCTAGTCTATTGCGAGAGTAGCTTCTTGAACCATGCGGCCACCGAAGCGGGTTTGTACCCATATTGCCGGGCTCTAGCTATAAATATGGGCTGTAGTTTTTTAGGTTGTGTAGCATTCAGCAAGACGCTGCGATCTTTTTGATTTAATTCCCTGGTAAGTTTTAGTGGCCAGTGTGCTAGCTTCAGTCCCCTTGCTGACCAAGGACCACCCTGTGCCCCGGTAGCTGTCCACAACTGGCCGACAAACGACCCAGAAACTCTATCATCTTTCCGAGATTCCAGACTGGCTCTTCTCTTCACAAAGCGGTGGATCACGTTATCTGCGGTCACTGGTGAGACCAGGATTTAACTTTGGAGAGAGGAACAGACAAAAGAGAAAGTTCAACACATTTTTTTTACTCTCCACAAGAAGAGGTGGAATTAAAGAGAAGTTAGAAGATCTTCTAAGTTCAGTACAAAATTGAAAGGTTATAGGCGTACACTTGAACATGTTGGAAAATGTAGCTAGAGAAATGAATTTAATTCCTCGATGGGTAGAGCATATGAACCGCTTAAGTGACCGAATGGTCTGAAGCATCCGGCCTTCTGATGGCGGGGATATCGGGTTTCAAATCCCGGTTGGATCTATTGAGGATGGTTTTCCCATAAATAGTATCCTACTCTCCTTCCACGCAAATGGGGGTAGTTTACTTTTAAAAATCCTTCCTTCCTCGTCCCTACTCCATTAGAGTAGTTATAAAAAAATGCGTATAACCTGAACAGGTAATAAGACGCGATGATAATTAAGCTAATGAGTTAGGAATAAGGAAGGTTGCATTTGGATTAAGTGTACCCGAATTTACGTGGAAAGTGTGGGGAAATAATTTTGGGGAAAAAAAAACCCTAACTACACCCGATCGGGATCGAAACACGATCTCCCCGTAATCGGCAGTCTAATCTATTGTGAGGGTGACCTGGTGGTCTAGGGGTAAGGTGTCAGACTTATGTGCTGAGGATCCGGGGTTCAATCCTCGGTCCCGGCACAGATTTATCTGATTGCCAAACCCTTCCTTCACCTCTGACAAGATGTGTATTAATCACAACTTGTGAATGTGAGGAATGCCAGGCCTCTACCGTGGTTCGGATTCCACGTTAAACTGTAGGTCCTCCATTTCATCTCACAATCACCCTACCATTGCACATTAGCGTAAGTGCGTATAACCCGAACGGATAGTAAGACGCGGTGCTAATAATAATAATCTATTGTGAGAGTAGCGCCTTAGACCATGAGGTCACAGAAGCGGGTATGGATGTAAATTACATCAAACCAACCTTCGGTTTGTTAACTTAAGAAAGATTTTTTATTTAAAAATCATTATATTAAAAATCATTTAATAGAACAAATATAAGCCTATGTTGGCAACGAATATTTAATTTGCGTTTAACTTTGCGTTCATTTGCTGCGGAATAAATGTTAGGCAAATAAATAATTTACAGCATGTTTACGTGTGGGTATTTTCAATGCATTTCACGACCCATTCGGGTTTCACCCATATTTATTAGACACAAAACATTGTGTATATTAATTTCGCTTGAGGGAGGTATAATTTTATAGGAAATTAATCCACAGGTTTCCCAAGCTACGTGGAGGGAGAATGGGAAACAATTTAGAAAATAACACCCTTAGTACACCCTACAGGAATCCGAGCCCCGACCTCCATCGTCAATGGCAATCTTGGCTAAATGATCTATACATTTAGGATCTGTACTCACTAGCGCGACGCATTTGTATGTTCATTTAACTGTATTATTTATAATATTCCTTCCGCGAGTATTTGTGATAAACATTTGCCATATTTTACGCCCTAACCAAAAAGCTCTGCTTTGCCTGGGACGTGTTTCGTCCCTCTACACCCTCAACTTAGTATGGTCCTAGTGTAGAACTCAGATCAGAGATTGCTCTATACTCTCAACGTGTTACGATCCTAGTGTAGACCTCAGAGCAAAGGTCACTTAGCTGCTGTTGCCCTTGCCCTACACTCTCAGCTTGTTAAGGTCCAAGTGTAGATCCCAGAGCAAAGGTAGCCCCACGGCTGTTACTCTACACTCTCAACTTGTTACGGTCCTAGTGTAGACCTCAGAGCAAAGGTCACCTGTTACTCTACACTCTCAGCTTGTTAAGGTCCTAGTATAAACCTCAGAGCAAAGGTAACCCCACGGCTGTTACTCTACACTCTCAACTTGTTACGGTCCTAGTGTAGACCTCAGAGCAAAGGTCACCT
>CABFWB010000327.1:254026-276451 GCA_902151455.1 Timema bartmani | reverse complement strand
TGTGGAGGAGAGGACTGAACATGTGAGGAGAATGGAGAGAGAAAGTATGCCCAGGAGGATGTTGGATATGGAGGTGAGAGGAGGACCAAGGAGAGATGGCTGAAGGGAGTAAGGAGGAGTGTGGAGGAGAGGACTGAACATGTGAGGAGAATGGAGAGAGAAAGTATGCCCAGGAGGATGTTGGATATGGAGGTGAGTGGTAGGAGGCTGAGGGACAGGTGGCTGAAGGGAGTAAGGAGGAATGTGGAGGAGAGTACTGGGCCAAGGTAGAGGGAGAGAGGAAGTTGAGAGGAAAGGAGGCGGGGAGAAGATTATGTTCCAAACAGACCCATCCAGTGGATGGAAGCTGTTCATGATGATGATGATGATGATGATGATGATGATGATTATACTAAATAGGGGATCCCTAGTATCCACATAAATGTGGACAAGTGGACAAAGGTGTCAGTCTCGTATTCTCTGGTTCACTGATAATAAACGAATTTGGACTTTAATCCCAAATGAGTATACGAAGATGTTTTATTCATTTAAACAAGTACATCACCTCTTACTACCCATACTCTAATGGGGAAAGTATATCATTTTCTTGGAGGAAGAGTGGGGAATAATTTCCTGGATAAGGCCTCAGGCCACCCAGCCAGTATTCGAGCCACGACCTCTCTGTCACCGGCATTTAGTGCTCACAGATGCGGGATATTTTTCCTCATTTCCAAAGCAAATTCGTGTACTCTTCCTCTAAATTATACCTTCATCATCCTTGCCCCTATAGTGTAAATATGTGAGCAACTCGGACGGGTAGTAAGGCACATAGCACGTAAAAAAAAGAGTCACAAATCCAACTAGACTGATTTTAATTCCAAACTAAATGTTATCCGCAGAACTAATAAACCCACATTAGAGAAACGTAGACTGATATAATAAATACAAACATGTTTCCTCCTCGGTCGCGACAGATGCGGCACACGAGACCGCTACAAATAGCTCTCTATTCTTTCACTCGAAACCGCGGCGTATTTTTTAATTAAAGCCATTTTGCGGCAGATCAGACCGTGCGTGGGAGCGCAGCTCAAATAGAGATTACACTACATGAGGGGCGTCGTAACGAGGGGCAGGGTAATGGGCGAGCGATCAGCACGCCTAGGGAGGCCGTGGTTTGGTCCCAGGAGGCTACATTGGGGTGGATTTTCCATTTTATTTCCAAGCAACTACTTTCTCGTTTCCTTAATAGTGTGTTCAAACAAGTTTTAAACTATTTCTAACATTCTATATGTTTTTTGTTGTTGTTGGGAAACCATTATTTTGTACTATTTTGATAATTAATGAAATGTAATTATGTATTAATAAAACCTCAATACGCTTTAATAAATACATTAAAATTGTTTTTATAACAATGAAAATTTAAGTAATGTTTAATTTTGAGAAAATGTTTGTTAATCACGAGATTACAAATGGTTTATTTTTAATAATGGAACTGAGACCAGTGAATTTTTTTTTTTTTTTCATATTTTAAAAACTACAACAAAATCGAAAATTAATTATTTTGAATTAAAAAAATTATCAAACTTATTGAATCTCGTTTGTTGTGAAATTAAGAATGTAGGAAACAGCACTTCAGGAGTAACCTTGCCTCTATATCACCGGTTACCCGCCTCGGTGGCGTAGTTGGCTAACGCGCCAGTCGTGTTGAGCCAGACCACCAAGGACGGGGAGATCGAGGTTCGAATCTCGGTCGGTTGAACTGGGGGTGGTTTTTTCTAAATGGTTTTCCACTCTCCCTCCACGCGAATGCGGGTTCACTTCCTCTACATTCAACCTTCCCAATTCCTAATCCATTATTGTAATTAGTACTTAAGCGTATAACCTGAACGGGTAGTAAGACGCGGTGCTAAAATATATATATATATATATATCTCACCGGTTGATTTGCCGTGAGATGGGCTTTTAAAATTCATTATGGAAGGATAAATTAACTACGCCATGAAAACCTGAATGTCTATTATATTAATGAATTTACTGCTTATCAGCCAATTCAACTTGAGACAAGGCGGTCACCGAGAAAGTATCAGGTCACACGGCTCGTTTTATAAAATTATTCATATATTTTGTCTAAGCTTATACTCCTTTTCGAACTTCACCTACAGCCACCCTTTGTCACGTCAATTAGAAAGAGATGAAAGAAAATTACGAAACTTCTTCTCTCAAGATTAAGAGAGAAGCTCACTGCTAGTTCTAAAATATCGTAAAATTTTATGTTGTATACCTATAAAAAAAATACTGCATTCGTTAGAGGAAGGCTAAATCTACAATAGACTACATCAAGACTAGTATAAAAGATGCGCAAACAGGCTTAAAATGTCGTTGAAAATAAGCTAATGTTACATTTTCACACCTTTTGTTCTATTAATAAAGCTCAAACCATGGGGTTAAGCCCTGTTGGAATCTTTCGACTTTATTTTGGCGTGAACTATATTTTGAAATAACGCATACTAGAATTAAATATTTCGTTAGAGGTGAACGTCTGCGCGGCTGTTTACCAAAGTGGCCTGTTAGGCTGACTAGGCACAGTGCCTAGGTACTACGAACCTTTTAGGGCTTACGAATCTTTTAAGGCCTACAATATTTCACTTGAAAAAATACCTAAAAAAAATCCCAAATAAGAAAAAAACAGCAAATTTTAATCTAAAATATTTATTTTGATATATGAATGACTATGACTAAAACAATCATTTAGATCGTCGCCATTCTCAACAGCCTCATTGATTACAATCACAGACACAGTAGTTGCTATACAACAGCCTCATTGATACAATCACAGACACAGTAGTTGCTATACAACAGCCTCGTTGATACAATCACAGACACAGTAGTTGCTCTACATTTCTCAACAGCCTCACTGATACAATCACAGACACAGTAGTGTAACAGGACTAAGTTGCTATGCGCAGTTGTATTGCACGTATCACGAACCAATGGCGGACCCAGGATATTGTGTCAACAGAGGTGTTCACGGTGCATTAAAATTAGCGAGTATTTTCAAGATGGATTAATTTGTTTTTTGTGCGTGTAAACTATGAAATTAGTATAAAAATGAGTAAAAAAATATCGGACATACAGGAAAAATACCTGGGCCTACGAGGTTCTTAAAACTGCCCTGAATACAGCTATAAAGTGCTGTTGTCATCTACCTTGGAGTGTATAGCGGGGTTTTTTTACATGCCCAGGGTTGAACTAACCGTGCAGAGTTTAAGAAGAAATGTACCCACATTTTTAGGGAAGGGGAGAAGAGAACTACTGAAGAAAATACACCCCACGAACCCAAATGTGGGCTGACTGTCTAAAATGATTGATTAAAACCAAACCACGGCAATCTTCTGTTTGTATCACCTGACACGGTCAGTGACATGTTTTCCTCCCTTGTCAATAAACTACACTGTTGTATATTCTGGAGGGGAAAAAGTACCTAACACAACCAAAATGGTCCAATTTTCATAAGAAAGGAGCCCTTTAGAAAACAGTTAACCAGAACAAGGAGTTCATGTTGAATGAGGGCTTCGCAGACGCAGACGCAAATTAGCAGGGGTGCACGAGAGCAAATTCCAACACGTACCGACCAATTGGTCACACCGTGTGGTTTTCGGGTAATTCTCAGACGGGTTGTCGCATTTCGCGAAGTTAACTGAAACAAACAAAAGCATATTATTAATTAATATTATTTGAGGAAAAAGAAAAATTTTGGGAACCGACTAAGAGGTTTTTAGAGTTACGTGCGGAGACACTACTCTATGGGGGGCTGTGTGAGAGCCTCCCAAACCACGTTTGTCACATCTCGCTTATCCGAGCAGGGCTTTGGGACGTCGGTGGCACCCCCCAGGGTCGACGTTATGAGGGCTTTTCCGAATATCGACTATATATACGGCACTAAAAACCGCTCTGTAGAAGTAAAGGGCGGTAGATGAGCTCTCGACTTGCCGCGCCCGTGGTTGTGGTTTAGAGCCAAAGCCCAGCTGGTCAAACCAGACCACCTGCCAGACATACAGACAGTCGCTATATTTAGTATCCGTCCTATTGGACCATAACTCCGAATCATGGGATGGGCCGGACCGACTCAACAAGGGTTGGCACACACACACACACACACACACACACGCACGCACAGGTCGGCCAAAGTCAACCAAGTTGTCTCCCTCCCCACCTCTTCGTTCAATCAGCGACGTTGCCTACTTGATGAATCCGAGGCTACATCCGACCTCTGGATATCCGTCTCTTCGTTATATCCGACCGTAATATTGACACTTAACAAGCATTTGATATGGCTCCTCAATATACAGAACAGCATCCTACTTTGGGGCCTGTGGACATTTTGTGGCTAAAGAAGTGGTGAGACTTAGCAGCCAAGGTTAGGATGTCGTCTTAAAAAAAAAATAGAAAAATATGACATACTTTTCCTCCAGCAATAAATCTGTGTTTCCTGATCAATCATTTCGTTTTGTGTTGCCTTATTTAAATTGTAGACTGTATTTGTAAAAGAAAAAACACTTCAATATTTTTTTAGAAAACCATACTCTTTCATGCTTTTACTTTTTTTTGTTTTGGTAAAGTTTTTTTTGCTCCTCTTACTATCCGACCTGTTCTGACCATGTCCCAGTCCCATGATTGACGGATAATCGGGATTCGTGGGGAGGGGGGGGGGTGTCACTGTGTTCTACCAAGCGGGTTGCATCTTAGCTTGACGTACTTGAGCACCACAAGAATCATGATCACACTTAAACGACAATGCATGAAATAGAAGGAAGAAAATTGGTGGCGTACTCTGTGAAGCCTTTTATTTATCTACGGATAGCACTTGCCCTTTTCCACTGACGAGTATAAACACTCACTCTACTATATGAACCTGGACAGTATTGGTTTTCCTTTTAAAATACACTTTTGTTTCTTGTTTCCTGTTCTAGATAGACATTTTACTTCCACATATTTCCACATAACCTACATCTTCACAGGAAGAATCTTAAGCTGAATGTTTCTTTCCTTCCTCGAATCTTGTGACCTGAGCGCTCTATCCCCTCAATATAATGGCTTGACAATCAGTAGTACCCTCTGCTAGGCCACTTATTTACCAATTCCATCTCCTACTCTCCTGCTCCTATATACTCCCACAACACCTATGTTCTCATCTCAATGTTGGTCCCAACACGGCAATGATTAGAAGTTATATTAAAACAAAAGTATTTTTGGTTTATTTTTGACTAATTGAAGCACTCAAAAGTTTCCCGGGATAAATGTTTTAAGTTTAATGATCGTACGTGAAAGGTAACTTGATAGTTTTTGCTTCCGACCCGATTTTTAATTAATGTACTCAAAATCTAATCAAAATTTGATTAATTCCTGTTTCGAGGTGCATATGTTTGTTCACAGGGGCTAGTATTTTTTTTAAGATTTCAGACCTCTGTATGCGGTTGATATCGGGCAATGCTCATTACCAACAAGTAAACTATTCATTTGATTAGGATCGTTCATCATAACAGACCCAACTCAGCTCCCGGCTCGCATGAGGTATGGGAGTAAAAAGGAAAATAAAAGACTTGCGATATTACATAAATGTGTGCACTGCATTCGTATTTGAATGATTCCTCGAAATTCTCGGCGGTGACGTTTGGGGACAAAGCGACAAAATTTCTTGTTAATAACTACAGTATGATCCTATTATGGCAGAATGTAGACTAGAGCACAGTGTTTATCTGTGAAGACATCTTGAACTGGTCAAAAACGACTTTTTCAATGCAGTTTTTATCCAAATGTAATTTCATTATAGTTCATTTTCAGAACAATCCACCGCAACTACCTCGCTTATGTTCTCCTAATTATACAAATCGCACACCATTAATGTGTGTTCGGTTGCCTATACGATCTATCTGACGGCGCACATATCGATAGTAACGATCCGAAAATACTTAAGCATCTGGTCTTACTAACTGTTCAGGTTACACGCAATATTTACTAATTACGCTAATGACTTAGGGATAAGGGAGGTTTGATTTTGGAGGACGTGTATCTGAATTTGCGTGGAAGAAGAGTGTAAAACTATTTAGGAAAAACCAGCCTCGGTACACCCGACCGAGATTGAGCCCCGACAGTCTAGTCTTGTCTTATGTACAGCTGTGCTTGAACGTATAAATTAATCGTGCCGATCTATTTAAACGACTAAGAGGTAATAATTTTCTATTGTCAGATATTGACCAATTTTATTTTGAGTACACACACGCTAACTTCAACACACTACCCCAGATTAAAATATATTTGTATATCTTTATGCAAATATATATCAATCAATTTAAAAGGAAGTTCACCATTAAAAATTACCTCATTGTTTCGTGATACTTTTCAAGCTACAGGGCCTATATATTATACCGCCCCAAATTAAATAAATATATATATTATACCGCCCCAAATTAAATAAATATATATATTATACCGCCCCAAATTAAATAAATATATATATATTTATTTATTTAATATATAGAACCTGTAGCTTGAAAAGTATCCCTAAACAATGAGGTAATTTTTAATGGTGAACTTCCCTTTTAAATTGATTGTATAGTGTATATTATAGAACCAAGGATTTGGATGTAGTCAGTGGGCATATAAATTTAAGATATTTTCGTAGTAAATCAAATAAAAGGGAAAGTGCTCCCTATCACCAAGGGCGTATGAAGGGCCGTTTAGGGAGTTTAAACACCACCTTCCCCCCAGAAATGTTACTAAGTTTTTAATATGAAGCTTAAAGATGACCTTGTATAATTTTTTTTTTAATTCTGGGTAGGAAGCAATTCAAATAAATTATAGGGAATCTAAAAATATACATATATATTTAATAAGTTGGTGAGCCCATCTTAAAATAGCTTTTAAAGATATTCAATTTTCAGAAATATGCCAAATACACCAAATATCCTCTAAAAGTATCAAAATTTAATTTTTTTTAAAGGGGATCACTATTCTAAATATCCTTTAAAAAATCTCCAAGCAAGGAGCACTACAAATAGCTTCTTAGAGCATCAAATTTTCTAACATTAACTGGGGGAGAGGAAGGTAGAAAAACCCCGAAAAAAAACTTTTTTGATACTCGAACCCCCCCTCCCCCTCTCACGCAAATCAAGTTCCACCCCTACTGTATAAAGTAACGATGTTCTTATTTCTTAGTGTTTGATAGTAAGTCTTAACATCAAGTCATAAACTTACGATTTTTACCCCCTCCACCCTACACAAAAAATCAAATTCTACGCCCACACCTACTGCACTTACCTAACTGATGATTTCATTAAAGCAACATGTTTTTTGTTTTATTTTTACATATTTTTTAAGATGTGTTACAATGGTAACCAAGATGACCCCCAATTCAAATCAAACCTTTTAACAGCACTGCTATTGCATATTGTTATTAGATATGCTAGCTAGGACGGAACCAGGGTTCCCTCACTCAAAAGATGTATTTAAGATCCACCGAGAAAATAATGAATACTACGCGCTTCGGGGAAATCGGGGTTCGAATCCCGGAAGGGTGTACTGAGGATGTTTTTTCTTAAATGGTATTCCACTCTCTCTCTCTCCCCGTAAACGCGGGTACATTTCCTCTACATTTAACCTTCCCCATCCCTAACACACTAGCGTAATTAGTCCATAAACGTATATCTCGAACGGGTAGTAAAACGCGCTGCTAAAAAAAAAAGTATTTACAGCTTCTATCGATTTATTTTTTTATTACTTTTTAAAATTAGGAAACAATATCGACTTCATACAAATCAGACATTAAAAAAAATACATTATAATTTAAAAACTCGTGCAGTCACATGGTGTAAAAAATGGCCACGTGTACCAGGAGTTTGCCGTCTATTTAAATGATAGGAGAAAAGTGGGATCAAACCAATTTTAATGTGGATAACATTATTAAAATATATCAAGTGAAAAGAGTTTATACTTACCTAAGAAGGCAAGTTGATGAGACAAAACTAATAAAACAATAAAAACTCTGAGAGACTTTCGAGTTGTCATTGTAAACGCGTGCTAAAATTCCCCTGCTCGGAGCTACACGTGGATTCAGCGACGTCTCATTTAGGTTCAATAAAAAAACATTTATTTTGTCCCTCACATTTCCTACTACAGTCAAATGCAACTGCTGTCAAACGCAACTTTTCTTTACTATTGCAAATTGAGAGTATGACTGGTCACGTCCTATATTGTTGGAGACACGACAAATACTGAGCGCCGCTAAATTCAAATGTGGTGGGGGTGGTTGTAATCCGCGCTACCTAGTCGCACGGAGCGTCAACTAGATGTATCGATAGTTAAACTTTTGACTAATAGATGGTGTTGACTCGTGTATGAAAAAATTAGGATGTAAATGTACAGACAAAAAGGAAATGAAAAATACACCATTTTAAATTGCAACTAAAGGTCATGATTTTTAAAAAAAATGCTGTAAAAATTGAAAGTTTAGAAACTAACAAATGAAAAAGTGGAAGAAACTAAAGAAACAAAACTATTTGAGATTCAGTATTTTAATAAGATTTTTTTTTAGAATATATGTAACAACTGTCGAATATTTAATTGGTCTAAATTTTACAAAAACTAACATTATGGGACGATAATGTTTGTAACAATGTTTTTAACGTTCCTAAAGCGCCCATTCCAAGCAATCGTTGCATTCCCTTTTTAAGTATTACATTAAGTTTATTACTACTAAAATCTCTTGAGGGTTATAATTACTTGGAACAAAGATTAAAATAATTAATTATTTTAATAATATTAAACACATTTTCCCTTGCTTTTATCATGAAAGTAAATTAAGCACAGGAATGGAAATTTGAAGAAATATTTACAAAGCACACATTAAGCAACACCGAACAAAGTTGATACAGATACTCTTTAGCCCGGAACGTTTTGAATCTGCCGCTATTAGTATGAGAGTTATGAGTTTACCAGAACGTTATTAGCAACGCCAGGGATTGTTTACATCTGCATCCAAGTATTTTAGCCGTTCGTTTTATATTTCAATAGTTCTTGGAGGTGTTGATAGTAATACACGTAAGAGTAATTGGCAAAATTAAAATTAATTTTAGTTTTGTTTAAGGTCACTCACCTCAATCCAAGGATGAAATTCGACCCTGTAACAATGCTTGAAACGTGTTGATATGCTAATTCGCGTAAATATCCTTCCACATGACCGATTGTAGGAAAAGGCGGGAGCCTTAAATTCAATTCTTCTTCTCCTTAAGTATTATTAAACCCATTAATATATTCAAAAACAAATTTAGTTAACATTTCAAGCCTTCTATAAAATATTTTTAATGCAGCCTTTTTACCTTCAATTTTTTTTTTGTGGTTAGTAGTAAAGTGTATTGCGTCACGCTTTCAAACGTCTTAAAAGAAAAATACCCTTTGCAATTTGCATCAATCTGACCAGATTACTAGAGTTTCAGGCAAATGTGCTTATCTATCTATTAAAGTATTATCTTTAATGTAGTGGGCAAAAATTAATTATATTTATAATGAAAATCATCTCAACCTAACCCTTCCACGCGTCTATAAATAAAAAGTTCGATAAAGTTGAGATGGAATATAATTATGGATAAAAAATACCTACCTTTGAAAATGACATTTTATATCAAGATATTAGAGGGAAAATATGTTGACATATGGAAGGATGGGTTTCTATTAATGTTAGCCTAAATCATATATTTTTTTAAACCAACTCTCGATGACTAGGAAGATATATTATGGGACAATAAATATGGCTCAAAAGAATTGGACTGATATAGATTCAGAAGGAAGAGAGAAATAACACACCTTATGATAAAGCTACTGTTAGTAAATTGAATTCTGTGATTAAACATTTATTAGATATAGAAGCTTTTTTTGTCTGTTGATCATACTGAAAAATTAAGGTGTGCCTTACAATAGAAGAAAAATTGTACTTGCTTTGTTTTTTCTTCTCTTTACCTTAATATACTTAATGGACAATTTAAAAATTAAGTGTTACACAACAAAGCCTTATCTTCCATCTCTAGCTCCACATTAATAAAAACTGCTTCGCACACGCTTTCTGAACATTAGTTTGCTTAATGTTGCGACTAATAGTAATGTACTAAAGAGATTTACTTACTCAGGAGGGCTTTTGAATTTTGGCCAGATCCAATGGAAGAGGGGGAGGTGTTCCAGAAAGTGAGTTTTAGTCCCATTTCATAATTAATGATAATTTTAAAACGAAACATCTATTTGGATTATATAATTCAAGTCACTAATAGCAAATACCTGCATTAAATTGTTCTGATAAAAATAAACGAATAAAAACCTAGATCTAGATAAAGCTTTTGAAATACTTTTTTTCCCACTCTCTTTAAGATGTGCTAAAATTAAATTTAAAAAATTGAATAGACACAATTTTTCAATCTAATCAACTCAGGCTCTTAAGGGCCCTTCTCAGTTGATTAACCAAGAAATTAGATAAAACTATTTTCGAACCACAAAACTAAGATTAAGTGCGATTTTCTGCTATCTTCATTTGAGAACAAAAATTGAAGTTTTTATTTAATTTTTTCTGTTATAAAACAATTATTTTTCAACTTTGTATTTTTAAAACGTGGAAAAATATGTGACTTTGAGCTACCTTCCTAAAATCAGTGTTTTCTCTCCCCATGAACAAATGTTTTAACTTTAGTTGATAGCACATCTTGTATACATGGTAGTGCAGTTTTATGTATTCTTAGGATACACTGGGAGCAAGACTAGTGAAAGTTCCCCACGTTTTAAGAAATGCAACAAAATTCCTAGTAATCATCTTAACATGATAAAAAAAAGTTCACTGATCAATTGTAAAACGCTGAAAACCACACAGATGTCTTTCTCCAGCATTATCTTGTATCTAATACCTATTAATTGGTTGTCAAATGGGCTGCATGGGTTATAATTAAAAATGTGACTAATTAAAGCTGAAATTATAACCCATTCTACTGTGTTTTCCCTGCATGCATCAATGTACAAACGCTTCACCACTTCCCAGCATTTTATTTCAATGTCTCCTTTATTTATATCTTAATTGTGCTAAATTGATTTGTAACTAAAGATTAAATGATAACTATGTTTTTATCCATTCCAATAATTTAACATGGTATTACAGTCGTTCTTTAAAATTTGAATAGCCTTGTTAGTCTTGAATTTTTTTATTATTTTTTTCGCTCCACAAAGAGGTATGTAAATATTAAACATTTAACCTTTGCTGTGTTTGTTACAACAAGAGGAAATATACACGTGTCTTTACAAAGTAGTATTTAAAAAGTTTGTTCCATAGCTCTTTGAGTTACAGGTTAGCGCAGAAAATGGATTTAGATAGATTAGCTATTTTCAGATCTCACTAAATGCTCTAAGATACTGTTTAAATGAACCAGTTAAAAGTGCATAATGAGATGCTAAATTTAGATTAGCTTCCGATTTTATTAGGGCAGAATTTGAATATAAAAATTGGTGCAAAAAAAAAGAGTTTATCTATGGGAAGCTGTAGCAAATATAGTTGCTTGAAGCGGTTATTTTAATTTTTCTATCATTTTAAACCGTATGTACTATTCTTTAATAATAATAAATACAATTTAATCAAAATTATTTAATTTCTAAATTTTAATTTTTTCTTTAAAACTAATGCTAATTGACATATTTAAAAAAATATTATATATACATTTCAATATTATTTTGCTGTAGTGCATTTAGTTTTATACAAGAAAATAAAGTTTTGAATATATGATTATAAATAGAAATTACAGGAATTTTTATTTGATATCCTACATTACATATTTTGGACCGTTATTGCTTACTTTACAGCAAGATTTATCATATTAGCACACTGAGTATGTGACCGCCCTCCATTGTAAATGTACTAAACGCCCAGTACAATAACAACTATTTACAGTGGATTTTTGTTGCCAAACTTACATTAAAATAATAGAGGGGAATGTTTTCATTCCAATGATATGACACTACTACACTATCTATCAGATAAAGAGACAACTAGCTCAAATCTGGAGAGCCAACCTCATCGACTCTGGCACTTTTGAAAGATAGTAGGCGGAGGTGATCAGATCGTGGTACTTTTAGCGATAGTAGGTGGAGCCGATCAGATCGGCTCATGACTCTAAAAAAGGTTAATCTATATTTCTATTAGGTTTTAGTAAGGAAATATAAAAATATCAACAATTTTAAGGGTTTGATTTGTCCATGCTAAATCAAAGCGGATGATTGATTATGTATTGAATGAACTATTTTTCGTGGCCATCATGAAATGTTAGCACATTCTTTGTAGATTGAAAACTGGATCTGCGGAGTCTGTTCGCTGGCCCAATCATGACCCCCTGTTCTTGTAGCTCTGCTCTCTGTGCACACTGGTTAGAATAACCAATTCCGATTACTCGAATTCATTTCAATCAAACATCCTGCTGCCAAGCAGCTTTGGTAGCTAGCAAACTGTACAGGACTAAATGTTTAAAGCAGCGTGTAGAAATTATAGAGACAATTATTTACTTTTTATAGATATTTTAATTTAGGACTTGGAACAATTATTGTATTTAATAAGAGTAGATTATTAAAAAATATATATAGGAATCTAATTTCTGAATAATAATGGTTTTAAGATGTATTTGTGAGTACACAACAATGTTAATGAGCAACTCTGAGAATAGGACATACAGAAGAGATAAGTCGTTTAACATGGACTTGATAAGCCAAAGTTCTTTGGTTTGATTCCAAGTGTTCTTTTTCAACTGTATTAAAAAGTTAAAGAGAGCAAATCGGCGCTAAATAATTTAAATGTATTGAACAATTAATTAGTAAGGAGTACTAAATATTTCTGATAAAGCTAGGTAAATGAAAATGTTAGTTATAAAATAAGTTGTAATAGATTGGCATATTTTGTTTTACAAACTGTAATGTATTTGCATGTAGGTTGGCTAGCATGTGTGGTGACGAAATAAATTGTCTGCTTCCCATCATGCCCCATCCTACATGACTATCGCGAATCCTATCGATAGCTGGTGTTCCCAACCAAATCTTTTCATTCAAGCAGTAACATTAAAGTAAGTAGTGTTCTTATTTCCAGCTTCCTTACCATGTTACGGACGTAACACAAACAATGTCAAAGCATGATGTAATCCAAACCACTATTGGCAGTTGTCTTACATCAGCAGTCATGCGGAGCATATAATAATAATTTTAAGTGCTGTTATGCCAAATTGTCAAGTAACTATTAGTAAATTATGACAACGTGAGAGGATGGATTTATAAGCCCCGAATTGTGACCGAGTCACAGTATGGTCAAAGGGCGGTATGCAAGAACGTAGTGAATGCGATAGTGTGGTCCTGAGCACACTATTGCTTTACCTTTTAGCCTTTGACGACACATATAAACCCACACTCGTGTCCACATAGCATTCACTTGTGATATTCTTGCATATGGCGCAAAGTGTTGTGAGCCATTGCTATAGGTTAGACACTTATCAAGGCAAGGTTGTTTGTAAGAACACTTGAAGAGTAGTGGAGACCTTTCACAAAAACTCTAATGTGACTTGTCCAACTATATCACAATGTATATCTCATCTAGCTCCTACTCAATAAACCACTATAAAGAACCCACACCATTATTTTAGCGCTATCTAACCCAACTCCCTTAGCCATTCAGACAGATTTGCCCACAGGATGGGATGGGATGGGTAGCAACTAAGTGGTAATTTCTTGTTTTTTGGAATTTAAATGATGATAATGACCTTATTTCAGTAGCGTCTCGTGACCAAAATTCTTAGGCACTGCTTGCCTTAACGCGACACCACTGCCTTATTTCTTAATAAATAGTTATTTTTCCAGTGTTAACCAATTTCTAGTCGCTGGACTTTAACAGAACTCTCTACACATTAATCTGGTACTGATGGTCAAACAGTTCATGTATTGACCCTTTGATGTATAAACTACGTATCCAAAATTCAGAGCTTTAACACAAAGTGCACAGAACACATATTTAATATAAAGGAAAACACAATTCAAAACAAAAACCTTTATTTTCATTTATGATAAAAACTATTCCAAGCATGAGTATTACAGATTTGCAATAAATATGAAATGTAAACAAAAATGAACAACCCTTCTGAATAAATTAGGCCGCAATAACAGGGTGTCCAACCAAACCATTTTTAAAATTCCCCAACTTTCTAACTTTTACAGCCACTATATATAATATATCATTATTTTATTTAGATTGCAACATATTTTCTTCCTACGCCATTATCAAATTCTCACGCATGCACATAGCCATGACTCAACTTTGGCACGTGCAGTAGAGGGATGGGGGGGAAAAAAGGTTGATATTTAGTGGGTATTAACGGAAAGAAAAAGATTTTTTTGACCATCATAAAATAAAAATTAATTACATTTTGTGGCAAAAATGCAAAAATCCCATATATTTGATCATATTCCCCGTTTTTCAGGTCGCTGGACACCCTGGCAAGTAGTTTTTTTTCTCTCTAAATTTAAGTAGATAAAACTATTCCCACAAATTGGTTTTAAAGTATTCAGAACTTCCAATGGAATCAAATGTGACAAACAATTTCTCAAATTAGTGTATCGATACAATATCTATAAAAAGCAAAATTGAACTGTGAGGTATATTTGTTTATCGTTGGTTCTGTGGGCCTTAAGTTGTTAGTAGGCAGTGCTTTTAATGTTTATAAATTTATTTACTAAAAATTCATATACAAACAAGCTGGGATATATATTTGTTTTGTGTGTTCTTGTCAAAAGTAAAATAACATTTCGCCAAATTACTTTATCAGTGGAGAAATATTCTCTTAACTTATATATGTGCCAATGGGTAGAAAGTTTTAAAAGTAAGTAGTGTAAGGGGGTGTTCAAGGATTACGTAAGCACATTTTTGACCATTTTTAACACCCACCCCCACCCCCTTTGTAAGCAAAAATAAGCAAAAATCTGCTCCCCCCCCTTTTGCTTACGTAAGATTTGTCAACTTTTGTTTCCGTTTGTTCACAGGAATAACCTTTCTTTTTCTCATGCAATTTTGCCTATAGCCTCAACAGGTATTTATGATGACAAAAATTAAAAATTCATGCAAATTATAAATGGCCGATAATGATTGACATAGCGGTATAAATTAATAATGTGAACTAATCGACAGTTAACACTGGTATACAATGCAAAGTACACCCAAATAACAAGAAATGATTTGTGTAGCAGATATTTAAGAGAACCAGATGAATGTAGGTTGTATAAAATGTAAGTCAGAAGGTAACAGCATTAAAAAAAAAATCTCAGTTTGTCAGAAAATGTAATTATTTAAAATATATATTTTATTCAAACCTAGTGTGTAGGCGTGTGCATGAATTCTTCCAAAACCCGCATGTGGTGCACCAAGGCAACATGTTAGATATCTTGTTGAGCTGAAACTCTAAAAAGATCAATAAACCATCATTTCACACATTGAAATACTTAAGTTAAGATGTGTGTATTGTATTAATTTATATTTCATTATAATTAGGTCTGTGCGGGAATGACATTTTGACTTATGAAAATTTTCGGGTGGGAAATAATTTACCGCAAGAACGAGACATATTTAAAAACTGATTTTTAAATTTAGGCATTTAATTGTTTTTCAAATACTTAATATTAATCAAATTATTAGATTTCACATTTATTTAAACTGAAAAAATACCATGGTAAAAATAAAACAACTCTCGCTCTAGCACTGGGTGTTGAAGGTGCCTCCACAACCCTGAAGTAGTACCATGATTAGTTTTTAAAATATTACCACAATTTTTACACTTTGTGGACACTTAATCTTTTCTTTTTTCAAAATATTAGCCTTGTTTGAGCTCATGTAAAGCGTTATCTTATTATTATTGTAGATTCAAACAAAATACTCTCTTCGAAAATAGATTTAATCAAATATATCAATCAATTTAATACAGTTGAAACAAACTATAGTTTGAATTTACGTTTCAAAATCAATTTTCCTTTTTATAAAATGAGATGTTCAAAAATTATTAATATCTTAATAGTTTTTAAAATTAATTTGAAATTATATTTTATAAGGTTGGCAAGTTGATTTTCAACAGCCTTGTCTTGGAAGTTTAAAACATAATATTTGGGACAAGAATATATTTTGATTGAGTGAAGATATTTTTTTTTATTATTACTTTCAGAAACACTATTTAAGACTGATCCACCATCATGAAAATAAAAACGACTGTCATGTTATGTGTAAACAAGCATTTGGGTTTTAATTTATTATCAGCAATGAAAATAATCAACATTATTAAGTGCTTTTTGTTTTATCCCTTGAAATATAAGCTATTAATGTTATTTTATTCAATAATTGCACAGTTTTCATTTAATATCTCTAATATTTTGGAGCTTAGGCCTACTTTGTGCAAACAACCTTATGTGTACGTGACCATGAGTGTGACGATATACTAAGTTATTTTTTTAGCACTGCATCTCATTAACTGTTTTGTTCATAAGCAGTGAACTATGTTACTTAAGATATAGATTACTATTGAGACAAGATTAAAAGTGAATTTTTTGTGTATTGAAACACCTACATTTAATTTTTAAACTTGGCCTTGTTATTTGTATGAAAATTGTTATTTTTCCTGAAAAATCCGATAAAAATTAATTTCTCGTCTGAGTTTTGAGAACGTCCATTTTCCCTAATTGTTTTCCCCCCATTAATACAAACTTAACTAAAATGTTTATTAAATTCTCTATAAAGAAATAATAAATATGTTGTGTAATATTTACTCTTCATTTAATATAGTAACACTAAAGTTCTGTATAGTTTGTGAATGTGAAATTTCACTACCCAAGAACATTTTAAAAGTGACTTGATAAGATAAGCGTGTCTGAACATTTATAAAAAAAATGAGTGTAGAGTGCTCTAAATGAGCTGGACAAGTAAATTTCTTGCATTCAAGACACTTCTCAGAGTTATCCACATTTCTGCTGCTGAACTTCCCTTTAGTACAATCTGCATTGAGTTAGTAATTTAAGTAGATCAATTTTAAAAGTAAAGCACTTCCCCAAAATAGCGAATGAAGTTAACCTAACTTCCCAGATATAAAAAAAAGTACACAAGTTTTGGAAGCAGGACATTTTCCCCGCTGTTTAACATTCAACACAGAGGTTATTAGAGCTTTACTTGAGGGTACCTTTGAGAACATACATTCACATTATATGGAGAAGCTATAGTGGAAAACTACCAGCAAAGGAGGGGAGTTTTGACCCGCTAGACTTTCCCTTCGACAGTAGACAAGTGTAACCCAATTCTGATGCCCAAGATATCTCGTCTGCTGCAATGGGTATCATTAGTTATAGAAAAAAGAAAAATCGTATTGGCCCAAATATAGTGCACGTGCCCCCCTTCCTCCAAATACATCCTTCCAAAAAATGTACTCATACAAGAATCGCCACAAAAAATAATGTAAAAGCTGTTAATAAGTTTGGTGTTTCTGAGGGTTTGGCATAAAAGCAAAGAACATTTTTAGGAGTGTTAGCGCATCAATAAAAGCAATCAGAGGGCCTAATACTGGTAAATTTCAAAACAGTGACTTATTTGGGAATACATCTATAACAACCTAAACCATGAATACCCAATCCTGGAATTAATACTTTTTAGGGCATGGTGTTGGGTCGTATATAAACAAGGCCATACTATATGAGGGCCAATACTGTGTATAAACATAACCAATAAAATTGTAAATTGAGAACAATCCATCAATAAATCACGAATTAAATATATGTAAACGAATTCTCACTATATAATTTTGTCATGAATCATTGAATTTCTAGCCAATGTTTAGTAAGAGTAAGACCCACACTTTCCCTTTGTTATCCTTTAAACCCCCATTGAATCATTGATACATCTCAAACTCAACAAGGTGGTGCTGTTTTCAGTTCTAAGCCAGTGAGCGGAATCTTCCGACCTGTGTGTACTGGTACCCAGCACCTTAAACAAACACTCATGTTCCAAACTCATCAATAAGCCACTTCTCAGACAATTACACTTAAATGCCATCAAGGTACAACAAATCTATCATAAGTATCACAATCTTCAATGCCTTAAATAATTGACATAAATTTAATACCAAAATTAATGTTCAATAATTAGAATTAAGTCATTTTCCTTCTTTTTAAACTTTTTTTTGGTAGCTATGTTAATTCAACTTTAGGAGTGGAGAGTGGAAATTTACCAGAAGATGGCTTTGATAAAAAATAAAACACCTAGACATTTGAATAATTTCTCTAAAATAAGCACAGAAAATTACCCTAATAAAGATTGTTAAAATCAACACAAATTGAATACAAAAGCCCTATTTTAAAATTTCATAAATCATACGGTATAGGTAAATAATTATTAATAACAAAGGTTTGGGAATTATAATTTTCTAACATGACAAAGAGGGTGCAGGCAAAAACAAAACCATTAAATTGGAATTAGTATGTTATCTGTACGTGTCAAATATCAACATAGATCTATATCTGAAACGTCATGTTGCGACTACAAAGGACATTCAAGACCGCCATTAAGAACCGATCATTTCAATATTATAGCACAGTGCAAACAAAATATAAATTGAGTATGTTAAGCAAGCTATTGAATTATTATGAAACCCAATTAAACTCCTAGAAAAGAACAACACTTTGCTAACATGCAGAAGCTGGCTGCGGTGGTGTTCATCCAATCAGCTTCTAGCTTTAGCAACTATACATTTCCCTGCAACGATATGAAAGTACCAACAAAAAAACATAAAATGAAATAATGAAATAGAATCCATGTTTATATCTTCATTATTCATCAACTAAATAAATAATTTTAATCAGGACCAAACAAATCACTAGTGAAGTTTACTTGATGAAACTTACATTTAAGTTATTTATCCTAAAAGCTCACAAAATAAGAAATTGCATGTTAAAGTCCCCTTTGACAGTGCCACTAATTATTCTCAATTCAAATATTAAAAAAAAAAATCCTTATCACACAAACTTTTCCTGAAAATCAATCGACAACGTTCAGAATTACCCAAAATGACAAGTGCTTGACAACTTACGTGACTGGTGGTGTGGTTACCCAAGAATGAAGCCTCACGCTTTGTTTGGTTTCTACACGTCGGGACACAAAAATAGCCAGGTCACAACATATTTCCACAGGTTTAAATTCTTCAAATAATCTAACATGTCAAGCAAACCACACAAAGATCCCTTTAGAGTTTCAATTCAAATATCATCGCTTCATGCATACAAAAATAGCAATCATGAACAGTCGAATGGATGGAATAATCACTTAACACCACCTGAAGTCGCAATATGACTGGGAAATAGTTCCGAACAAACAACAAATTACTCTAGATTAAAAAGTTCCCCCTAAACAATAAGGACATAGAAAAGGTCATGGCAATAGCATGGGCAAAACACAGCACATGGGCAATTAAAATTAACGCTTTTGTGTTCTTAAACTGCATAGTTTGATAGTTAAGGCTAAAACATATGGACAAAGAACCCAAAAATTGTGATTTTTACTGAGATTAAAATGGAAAAAAATAATCAATTAAAGACATATCTCCAGCATACCCAACAGAAAAATATGAAAAAAAGGAAATATGAAACATATGTTAAAGAAAATTAAATACTACTAAAACTGATATTTAAGAAAAGATTTAAAAGGGTGAGCAGACGTACATTAATTATTGTGCTATGGGCGAGTCTAAAGCAGCACAAACTTTTTTTTAAACATTTGAATGATAGCGTAATACAGTCTAAGAGCAATGAAAAAATTTAGTTACATTTAAAAAAATTATACTTGTATTATAAACTATATAAAAGAGCATTTATTCCCTAAAAGTTTGGTAAATTTCTTACTTAAAAATCGATTATGTTGGTATTGGAGGAAATCCAATCAAAACAAATTCACTATTTTTTTACACAAGTATGAATTGAGCAAACACTCATTAAATGCTTTTGTTGATTCGTCCCCACAAAATTAATTTAAAGTGATGCAGAGTTTAAGCAGTGCCAAACTTACAAGCAATTTATTTGGTGGCAAATTTATTTTATGTGCAAAAATAATAAGTTATTTTTAATTTTCATGACTAAAGGTAAAATAATTCAATATTAAATAAATCTAGCTAATAGTTTTTAAGATGATTAAAACAATTGAATTTTTTGGAACCAAAATACATAAATAACGACAAAACTCCAAGTCTCCAATATCCTGAAAATGTAACATTTCAAAGATACACAGTGAAAAGTTTAAACTTTTTAAATCATACATAAACTAAAATGGAGAGCATGTTAGCACATACATCTTAAGACAAGTTAATGTCACTAACAAGATGAAAACTTTCAAAATATGTATATTGGTTTGAATACAGATGCATAATACCAAATTTTTCAAATGTTATATTTTGTTTAGTTAATAAAAATACGAGATGACTTTAGATTTTGAATTTTGCAATCAATGTTAGTTAAAGTGTGGAATTTATTGAATACATCCATTGAACAAAATAAAATTTCTAACAAAAGTTGAGCAAAAAGGAAATGATCATATATTTATTAATTACTTATTAGTCTCTGATAAACTCAATGAGGGTGTTCAATAATTTAAATGTAATTTCAAAATTTTGATTATTTTTAAACTTTAGTTTTATCCAATATCATCCTGTACAAGTGAACCAATGGTACTAAGAGAACTAATTATAAAATGCTTTTGTTACTTTGGGGTTTGATTTAAACATTTTTTCTTTTAGTAAAGTATTAATGTAAAAAGGTAGTTCCAAGTTAATCTTTTTAGAAAATCATTAAATATTAAGTATTGGACTTGGTAAATAAAGGCAAATAGGACAAGTAGCTGGGTTCAATAAACATGGGTGATTCGACAGACTACATAAATGCAAAAAATAATTTAAAAATGAAAAAACTGCAGGAGAACAGAATAAATACTGTAATTGTTTTTGTATTTGTTATTCTGTGGACCTGCAGTACTTCTAGCACATGTGCCGTCTTTTCTTCCTATAATTTAGCAAAAACATGATTTCGAATGGTGAACGTGTAAATAAAAAACTAAGAAAATATACTAACACTAATATGAAAACATATTAAAAATAAATAACTAATAATCTGATAATATTTAACAGTGCTAAACTGTCAAAAAAAGAAATGTACTCATATTTATATTTAGGAAATAACAAATAGTAAGATTGTGCTGTGGTTACTAGTGTAAGAATGATTTGAACAAATAGAGAACTGTGTGAAAACACAGCAAAGCTATATACAAATACACAACAAAATGAACAAAACAATCATTTAAATCAGTCAGCATGACTAACACATTTACAAGTTACAAAATCTAAACACGATTAAAATAGTTATATAGTTAAACATTGTAAGCTCTATGCAAACAGAATTTCCGAATGTATAATTTGAAACAATGCTGAAAACCACTAATAGATTTCATGAAAAAGCAACACCTATCCACAACCAATGAAAGAATCGACACAAATGATGTGAATGAAACGCAAACTAGTATCAAAAAATTTGCAACTTCCTGCAAATTCTGGTCTATGGAAAATCTATGCTTTGAAAACTGAATCAAGAAGTACCCACAAATCCAAAGCTAAAGATATTGCATTTTCCTATACAAGCCAACATTCTAATATCTTCGTACTAATTCCCACCAATAAAACAATTTTTTTT
Source organism: Timema bartmani (assembly GCA_902151455.1). Classification (NCBI taxonomy): domain Eukaryota; kingdom Metazoa; phylum Arthropoda; class Insecta; order Phasmatodea; family Timematidae; genus Timema; species Timema bartmani. The sequence goes on along the minus strand of CABFWB010000327.1, from coordinate 254,668 downwards.
TTTAATTTGAAGATAGTTTGACTTAACTATATTAAAAGAGGACTGGCTAGTCAATTTTTCCTTTAACACAGCGAGGCCCAGCTGGAATGATCAAATTTTCTTCTCGAACCAAATTAACTTTTAGGACCCATCAACTATTAACAAACCGCACATTAATTGAAAAATTTCTTTATTTGTATGTATTGTGGTAAGAAATTGGTTTGTTTTTTGTTCGGCCAGATATTCTCATGATGTCCACAGCCCCAATAGGTCACAATACTTTTTCAAATTATGTAATTTATTATATGTTCAAATGACATAAATTTTTGTAGCACGATATTTGTATGTAAAATGTTTTATTGTTTATCTTGAAACGTTCAAAATGGAGAAAATACACTAACATACTTCACAATAGTAACTCATTAATCCAAATGGAAAATAATCCACAGGAAAGAAATTAATATGTACATTACTTACAAGGTAGTTTGGTCCTTTAATCTGACTTATACTTAGAACATTACGGTGTTGGTCTATCCACACTCCTACTCCTATTTTCGGAAAAGGTCTGTCAGGCTTAATGAGGTTATACTGTATTTAAACTGACATAAAAAAAAATCCAGGATTAAGGGTGCAAGTATGTTCTCTGAAACCCCCCCCCCCCCC